>OY744464.1:3825769-3978352 GCA_963556145.1 Hygrocybe punicea
ATTTCTGTTCCCAATGTTTCATTCTAGAATCTTTCCGAAGAGCAAACAGAAGAGCTGCATGAAGATATTGAGCGTTATCTATCGCTGGAGCAGGCTGAGGTCAACATTGATTTCTGGACGGTACGTTGCCATTGGTTTTCCACAGTTATATCTCAATACACCCTAACAACAGAACATGATGGTTGTTTGCAAAAACCAACTCGATCAAATTAAAGAGGACGAACGCTTAGGAACAAAAGCCGCTGCGGCGGTGGAAGCCGATATTACTTCTCTTTTAGCAGGCAAATCTTACGAGCATCTGGTCAATCTTCAAAGGCAGATCCAGACGAAATTGTCCAGCGGAGAGCCTGTCGATATTGACTACTGGGAGGGTCTATTGAAGAAACTTCTGGTTTGGAAAGCCAAGGTTAGCCAGCTATTCATGAGTATTAGTACTCCCCGTGACTTACGACGCCAAGGCCAAACTAAAGAGTCTTCATGAAGTCGTCATTCGTAATAGGCTCGAACAACTACGTAAGCGACAGAGGGACGAAGCTCTTCAAGCGCAGGAAGAATTACTTGCCGGTGTGGCTAAATCGGCTTCTCGGACTAGTCGCGATAGTGGAGCATTAATCCCCCAGCCTGATGTCACTGAACAAGAGGTCATTCCGGAGGAAGAAATGGAATCCTACGACAGATCCATGAGTCCCAGAATGCTCGACATCACCAGACTTTCATTGGAGGAGCGGCAAATTGATATTCTTACTGAAAGAGAGGATCGTCGTGTTCTCGTAAGGTCCAACCAATTTATCAAGTTTTGTTTTTCTGAAATCGAAATATCAGTTCGAGCAACGCCGTGCAGTTGCTGCTTCCCGATTTGTCCCCAAGGCCGCACAGCCGGTCATCGAAATTGACGAGATTGAAGCTGCTCCCAGCGGGGCAGATCTCGCCTCTGAGGCACTGTACAGAGCTGAGGCCGAGAGAGATCTGGACGAAGAAGAGGAATTATTCAACCTTGAAGAGAATATCGTCAACCCGACGACATACAACTGGGAGGACAAGTACCGGCCCCGCAAGCCGAGATACTTTAATCGCGTGCATACCGGTTATGAGTGGAACAAATATAATCAAACTCACTATGAGTAAGTCTTCAGTTTTCGTGTCGGATCTTGCTGATGAATTTGCCAGCACCGACAACCCCCCTCCCAAAGTCGTGCAAGGATACAAAGTTTGTTGTCCCCAACTCGCCCAATATACTTTGCAGCCTTATTTTCAATTCAGTTCAATATTTTCTATCCTGATCTCATCGACAAGTCAAAAGCACCCACCTACAAGATTGTTAAAGAGCCAGGCAACGATGAGACTGTTCTCCTTCACTTTAGTGCTGGCCCTCCATACGAAGATATTGCCTTCAGGATAGTTAGCCGTGAATGGGAGTTCTCACACAAACGGTAAAGCTCAATTTTATGTGATTCGCTCATGTATCGACCTTTATCTTGCAGGGGATTTCGAAGTAGCTTTGATCGTGGATGCTTGTCACTTTGGTTTAATTTCCGTCGCAACGTGAGTAGCTGGCTTGATTGAAATATTTCTTTGCTGATAACTGTCTTTAGTTCTACCGGAAGTGATATTCTACTCGTACAACTATGCCACATTACAGTAACATGTAGCGCCAAGTGCAAATAACATGGGTGAATATTTGTTGATTCTCAGCTCACAATGGACTTTCTTGGAGTTCAAGTTCGCGCAGTTCTAATGGCGCACGTGAAGGCAATTCTCTGACTTCAAGTAGTTGGCCTCTTTGGCCACCACAGTTCATTTGCGGCCATTTCATTGTTGGTCGTCAACTACCGACATACTTTGTGGCCCGCACTTCACTGAGCGGTGCCATTGCTCCTCGTGCAGCGCCACATCTTACTCAGTTTGGTGGCGTGCATAGATTCAAATAACGGTCAAACGTAGGTTCCTTTTTCCGCAATTACCTCCCCCCCCCTCCCCAAGTGGCATGCCTGCAATCTTGTCGAACTACCTACCGTCCTTCATTTCCAGCGCCCATGCTCGATTGAGAAAGGGCAAGCAGAAGGCAGCTCGGTACTTCAATCGACCTAGATATCTCTTGGCCCCAGATCCGTCTACTTTGGTTCAGCCCTTTCGAATTCTTGCCAAAGACCGCCAGGAGTTGGACCATCATCTTCGTAACGCGGTACAGTCCTCCTTGGTGGCTTCTGGGCGCTCTGCGACTTCTATCGAGAGTCTCCTTCCGGATACTTTCTCTCACTCGCCGATACAACACAATGTCAATGTCTGGACACGCGGCGCCACATCCAGGGAAATATCCCCGATTTCGCTCATGCCCAATTGCAAAATATCATTTCCTCTTCCACCAACTTTGGTTGATATTTTACGCATGGAACCTGACCTTTCCCCTACTTCTGTTGTGTTGAGGGCGAGTGATGTCCGAGTGGTAGCGGCAATTCCATCAGCTACCAACACTGGCCGGCATGGCAATTTCACTGAGACCTCCAGAGTAATCCACATTCAACCGCTGGGATCTCGAATCAATCCCCCCAACATTCCCGTTTGTACTTCTAATGTCCGATCTTATCCTTCGTATTCCGAAGGTCTGTTGGAGTTGTCGGACTCCGATTACAACGGCACCGATATCGAGCAGGAATTCAATATCACTGAGATTCCTTCGAACATCCCTGTCTGCGGTCCTTCTTCGTCTTGCGAAGTGTGTGGATTATCTAGTGTTGCTTCTGACGAAGCAACGGAGAGAGCATTGGCGGGATGGGTCTGCGACTATTTGTATGTTGTTGTCATTCAGGATGGCTGTCATAATTCGTGGTCCACAAGGTGCGATTCTTATCATTGTCTGTATGCCACACTTCTAAAAACAGTAATTTTAGTTATAATGGACATATCGTAGCGCTCATCGAACGTGCAGCTGACCACATTCACGAAATCATTTTTTCCGCTCGACTGCCCTCTTCAACGGTCTTTCTTGCACTTTGGTACATTGCCCAATTTCCTGTCGGCCTTGTCGAATCTGTAAACATTTCTGAGCACTCTCGGCGGAGTCTTTCAGTTGAGGATGCGATCGTCCAGACATTTGTTGTTGGATCAATGCTTGCAACCAAATGGCTGAATGATTACACATATTCGTCGAAGGACTGGTTCGTCCTGCCATAGACATATTTATACAAACTGAATATTCTTTCAGGCGCGAAATCGCTTCCTTACCATTGAAGTTGGTTAATAGCCTGGAAATCTCCGCGTTACTTGCATTTGATTTCAACCTCCATATCCATCGTCAAGGTTGGCATAGTTGGCTTCTGGAGATTAGCGACTATCACGCATCACTGGCCTGCCTCCTTCGCACTCACAATAACCACAACCTCAAAGCGGCGTATACTTTAGCTGGTCAAGCAATCGATCAAAATCTACGCGACTTGGGTCTTCAGGAGCATGATGATCCGGTAATCCAATGGCTGAGGGACAACTTTCCGGGGAGCCTATCTGCCAAAGGCTCTATACCCAGTAGAAGGTCGGCGAAGTCGTCCAATGCTGATTCTGGCGCCGTTTTTTGACGCATCTAACCCTCCGCTTCCTCACATCACGCCTACCAAAATGGTGTTTGATCACTGGTGGATTTCTCCTGAGTTTCACCGTGTCGACTGTCCCAAAAGTTGTCAAATAGTTACCTAGCCCCTACCACCGCCACGTTTCACAACGCAAGCTCGTCTCACTTCCCCGGGTATTGCTTGATGTGACGTGAAGGGGGTACCGCCCCAGTGACAAGACCGGCATCAACATCAGCCGCGCCCCACCAATTGTTATTCATGTGTCCTTCAGTGCAAAGCCAAGCAATCTGCCCGCAGGAATGCACCCAAGCCAACCTGAGTTGCAGCTGGTGGGGTTTTTAGTTTTTATATTGATGTATATCAATGTAGTACTAGTGCACGCTGTATCAATATATTTTTTATATGGGCAACTAGGAAATCTCGGCATGACCACCGTGTACTGACTACGAAGTCGCGGAATAGTCAAAAAATTGGGATTTAGTATTTTAGTTATGTTGTTCGACTAAACCTGACTAGGCCTCACTACCCTGACTAGACTTTTCACAGGAGAATTATAGATGACTCAAATCGATTGATAGGTCACAGTTGTCACGGTGTTCATAACCCACTGACTGAACAAACATGTCTGAATCTGAAGTTCTTGATATTAGATCCAAAATGGACGTCGATGAAGCTGCCATTGACGAGGGTTTATATTCACGACAACTGTAAGTCAACGTACTTTCATCAGGAGATAGTTATAAACACTTCTTAGATACGTCCTGGGACATGAAGGTGATCAATCAGGATTGCTGACCTTTCGTGAAAGTCGTTAATGGTTCTGTTCAGCCATGAAGAAAATGGCGGCTTCCAATGTTCTTATCGTCGGACTCCAGGGTCTGGGTTGCGAAATAGGTCGCGTTCACAGTTTCCTTGTCAATCGGTAAACCTGATTTTTTTCAGCCAAGAATGTTGTTCTGGCGGGCGTCAAATCAGTGACAATTTATGATCCGGAACCCGTCACTATTCGAGACCTCAGCTCGCAGGTGGGTTTTATTAAGACACAAATTAACCTCGTTTGTCATCGCTTTCGCAGTTTTTCCTCCGAAAAGAAGACGTCGGGAAGTCTCGCGCAGATGCCACGCTTAGACGACTGGCAGAGCTCAACTCTTACGTTCCTGTTCGTAGTCTCGGTGGTCACCCTGGACAGGAAATTACTGTGGACTCGATCAAGGGATTCCAAGTGTGTAATTGATCCCCATATATCTGCAACTCTCATATCGTGCTAGGTTGTTGTCTTATGTGGAGCGTCTCATCGAAAGCAACTAGATATCAACGATTGGACACATCAGAATGGTGTCCACTTCATCTCAGCCGAAACATTTGGTCTATTTGGGTAAAGGGCATTCATCTCCTCGAAGAATCTCCTATTCACCTGTTGTTAGATCTATCTTCAATGATTTCGGACCCAAATTCACCTGTGTCGACCCCACAGGCGAGCAACCTTTATCTGGTATGATTGTATCTGTGGCGCAGGTATGCATTAAACCCATCCTTACAACGGCACCATTAACACCCTCTCTTTAGGACAGCGATGCTCTTGTGACCTGTTTAGACGAGACACGACATGGCCTTGAGGATGGTGATTTCGTAACATTTTCCGAAATTCAGGGTATGGAACAACTGAACGGATGCGAACCTCGGAAGATCTCTGTGAAGGGGCCTTATACCTTCACCATCGGAGACACCACGGGTTTGGGAAGCTACGTACAAGGCGGTATCTTTACTCAAGTGAAGATGCCCAAGATCATCGAGTTTGTGCGTAGCTAGTAGAGAAGTCTTGTTGCGAACTGGTGCTGATCACATCTACCAGAAATCACTCCAGGAATCCTTGAAGTCTCCTGAATATTTCATCACTGACTTCGCCAAATTTGATCGACCAGCCACCCTTCACGCTGGGTTCCAAGCACTCTCAGAGTTTAAAGCGCGACACCAGCGGCTGCCTCGCCCTCGTAATACGGAAGACGCAGCCGTTCTTGTAACTATAGCCAAGAAACTGGACCCCGACATCGACGAAAAAGTTGTCACAGAAATGGCGTACCAAGCAACCGGTGATATTTCGCCTATTGTGGCTGTAGTTGGCGGGTTTGTTGCGCAGGAAGTTCTCAAGGCTTGCTCTGCCAAATTCCATCCGATGGTTCAGCATCTATACTTCGATTCTCTCGAATCCCTTCCCTCCGTACTTCCATCTGAACAGGATTGTCAACCAACAGGATCACGTTACGATGGGCAAATTGCCGTTTTTGGAAAGGTCTTTCAAGAGAAAATCGCCAATCATCGTGAATTCCTTGTCGGTTCAGGTGCCATTGGTTGCGAAATGTTGAAGAATTGGAGCATGATTGGTCTCGGGACTGGTCCGAAGGGGGTCCTTCACGTCACAGATTTGGATACGATCGAAAAGAGCAATCTGAATCGCCAGTTCTTGTTCAGAGCCAAGGATCTGGGCAAATTTAAATCCGAAGTAGCTGGTGCTGCTGTTTCCGAGATGAACCCTGATCTAGAGGGTCATATTTGGGCCAAGCAAGAACCTGTTGGTCCTGAAACCGAAAGTAAGTTTGTTCACCTCGTTTGTTATGTTGTTACACAATTTCTTCTTAGATATATATGACCAAGACTTTTTCGCCGGCGTTGATGGTGTCACAAATGCTTTGGACAATGTGAAAGCTCGTGAGTTACTCTGACACGAACCTCGTGCTTGGAATGAGAAAGTTCTCTGCAGGACTTTACATGGATCAACGATGTGTTTTCTACGAAAAACCTCTGCTGGAGTCTGGAACTTTGGGCACCAAAGGAAATACTCAAATCATTATTCCTCATCTGACAGAGTCCTACGCATCATCTCAAGACCCTCCCGAGAAACAAACACCAACTTGCACCCTGAAGAGTTTCCCCAATGTTATTCAGCACACTATTGAGGTCAATTCAATATTGCATCCATTGTAGATCATTTCCCTGACAGTAAGCATAGTGGAGTCGGGCCGAATTCGACAATTTGTTCGTCAAGCCAGCGCAATCGGTCAATACGTATCTCTCGGATCCCAATTACCTGGAAGGCACTCTTAAGTATGGCGGCCAACAGAAGGAACAAGTGGAACGGATTGTTCAATTCCTTGTTACAAACAAGCCTCTCACTTTTGAAGAGTGTATAATTTGGGCTCGCCTCCAATTCGAAGGCTATTACAACAATGACATTCGCCAGCTGCTTTTCAGTTTACCCAAGGATGCACTGACAAGCAGCGGTCAACCATTCTGGAGTGGCCCTAAGAGAGCCCCTGATCCTTTGGTTTTCAACTCGAACGACGTTCGCAAAAAATATTGTCATGATATATTCCACGACTAACACCCTTTTTTTTAGCCAATTCATCTTCAATTCATTATTGCTGCTGCGAACCTACACGCCTTTAACTATGGTTTGCGCGGCGAGACAGATCACTCTGTTTTTCGCAAGGTTGCTGATTCGGTCATTGTCCCGGAATTCACACCTAGAAGTGGGGTCAAGATACAGATCAACGAGAACGATCCGGTGCCACTGGAAGGAAGCGGTGTTGGTACGTGCTTTTCTGAATGGAAGTCGGCAGATAAGTGGCTCATATTTCTGAAGAAATCGACGAACTTGCTGACCTCACCAAGAAATTGCCTTCGCCTTCTTCGTTGGCGGGATATCGCCTCACGCCAGTCGAATTTGAAAAGGATGACGATACCAACCATCACATTGATTTCATTACAGCAGCATCTAACCTTCGGGCTATGAACTATAATATACCCATTGCCGATCGATACGCAACGAAGCAGATTGCTGGGAAGATTATCCCTGCCATTGCTACTACAACCTCCCTCGTCACTGGTTTGGTCTGCCTAGAACTTTACAAGGTTGGGATAGTTGTTAGAGCAGGGACATTCAGTATTGAGATCTTGGGGGGTTTCAGATTATCGACTGCAAGAACAAGCTTGACGATTACAAGAACGGGTTCGTCAATCTCGCATTACCGTTCTTCGGATTTTCGGAACCTATCGCAGCTGCGAGGCATAAGTACGGTTCAACAGAATGGACCCTCTGGGATCGTTTCGAGTTCAATGGCGACCCTACGCTGAAGGAGATCGTGGCGTGGTTCCAGACCAACCACCAACTTTCGGTCACAATGGTCAGTCAAGGAGTTAGCATGCTGTGGAGCTCATTTGTTGGGAAGAAGAAGGTATACTGTTCTTCTGTCCTGGATCTTTGTCGATGTTGAGTCTGCCTCTAGAGTGAGGAACGACTGCCCATGAAGTTTAGCAAGCTCGTGGAACACGTTAGCAAGAAACCTATCCCTCCTGGGGTCAAGCGCCTTATCGTAGAAGTTATGGTGCTGGACGAGAGCGGCGAGGATGTCGAGGTATGTAACTGAATTCCCGTCTTCTTGTGACAACAGATGATTTGGCCGTTCAGGTTCCTTTCATTGTCGTCGGAATCTAAGTCTTGTAGCTACACCGTGTAGCTCGTTGGTGCCCAATGTTTTGTGTATAAATAGTTTCCTGAAATAAACACGCGTCAACACTTCTGCTGCATTTCACCGCTTCCAGTGTTCGTATGGCCGAAGCTTCAGTGTCGTCAATCTCTCCCAACCCCACGCAAGGAGTCGCTCCACCTGACGCTCCACCTGCTCCTTCCGAAGCCCCAGACAAACCAGAAGTGCCTGAATACGTTTCTGAGACTTTATACATCCAGAATCTGAACGAAAGAATCAAAATAGATGGTCATTCCTGTATCTAAATTCCAAATCTATGTGGCTCAGATCCTCTTTTGCATAGTGCTGAAAGCTTCACTGCGTGGATTATTCAAATCATATGGGGAAGTTTTGGATGTGGTCGCACACAGTAATCTACGGATGAGGGGTCAAGCGTTCGTGTCCTTTGCTTCGGCAGACATTGCGAAGAAAGCTATGAAGGAAGTTCGAGGGTTTCCCCTCTACTCTAAACCAATGGTCTGTGGTTGAAATTCCCTTGAATGGTTGATTCTGTTTGTTGACTAATCCGTCTCTGTAGCAAATATCTTTTGCAAGGACACGATCTGACGCTGTGGTGAAGCAGGTCGATGGAGAGCATTTCGAGGAGCATAAAGCTCGGAGGGAAGAGCACAAAAGTGAGATGTTATTCTTGCCTTTGGAGAAGAACGCTTTCTGAAGATTCTCCACAGAGAGGACCCGCTACTCGAATCCGCTGAAGCAGAAGTTTAGAGCGAAAAGGATGGCTGCAGAGAGTGCGCGTTATTTCTTGACACCCTTTTACATGTGTATTTGTAATATCACGATGACATTTTTAAAACAGTGGATGGTGGGGCAGCGATGCCTATACAAAAACGGCCAAATGTGCAAATGCCAGATGAATACCTACCCCCGAACAAAATTCTTTTCCTCCAAAATCTTCCGGAAAGCGTCACGAGAGATTCGCTCATGGCCTTATTTTCTCAGTTGAGTACTCCCGTTCATGCTTTTATCATTATTATCATCGTCATCTATACTGACGATTCTCGGCCATGCCAAAAAAAGGTATCCGAACTTGCACCAAGTTCGGCTTATACCTATGAAGAAGGACATTGGCTTCGTAGAATATATGGACGAAGTGAGTGCGGGTGTGGCAAAAGATGCCCTGCACAATTACAAGCTGGACGGCGAGAACAAGATCAAGGTTCCTTTCTTTCTTACGTTGTTACTTGCTGGTACCCTAACGACCTTTCTGTAATTTACAGATTACCTTTGCGAGGAAATGATTGATCTTCTAGCTTATTTTTTCGGTTGTAGGCACGACATCACGATAATAATAGGACGTCTTTTGTGTGCGATATCGTAACATCGATCGCCAGATACATTTATTTGAATGAGTATTTCGAAAGACACTACTGACAATATATAACAGTATGTCATATACGTATTGAGAGAGAGAAGTGCAAAGCACTTTGCAAAATCCCGTGTACAATGAACGTATGTATGTATATGATCATGTATATGATCAAGGATACAAAATGCATGACTACTTACCTACGGAATCGGAGACAAGGAAGGGGGGAGAGGGAAGCGGAGGGATGCAGAAGTGCAACAATGAAGAATGCAAATAGCAGAGAATGAGATATGACGAGAAGAGGGAATGAAAGGTCAGGTAGAGATGTTTTTGTGAAGTTTAAGTGAATGCTTTTTCTACGTGTTTTTTTGGGGGAATTTCGTAACGCCCTTCATCAATGAGACACAAGAAAAAGAAACAACGTGTGAAGGAAATGGACATCGTGAGATTAGGCTGGCTATACTGAACGAAAAAAAGGATGGATCAAAACAACGTTCAACGGAGATAATTGAGACGGGACCATTCAGATCCCGTGGATGTGCGCTGACGAAAAGAGTCCCGGTGAAATTTGAAGTCGATGAGGTGCAGTCGAAGTGAGCACCGAAGCCTCTCCGACCACGATGGGAAACAACGAGGTAGAACAGAACAGATTCGATGCAATCATGGTGACGTTCGGGAAAATATATATGAAAGGGGCCAAACATCCCTATAGACAGGATGGATATGTCATCAAAATGGGGGAGGGCCCGAAGCCAGTAGGAGGCAATGTGGTGGAAGGTGACAGTCGGAAGATTGACAATGTACCGGAAGAAAATCGATTCGAGTGCAGAAAGTAGGCAAACCGAACCAGAGGAATACCATCGCGGTTCTGATCGGTATATCGGAAGCAGTGGAGTTGATGAGTTTCAAAAACAATGAAGTAAGATGGGCCCGAATGAGGCACAACAGCTTTCAGGTCCAAGCGGTGTGGTAGTTGACAGTAGGGCCGAACGGGTAGCCATACGACAAATATCCATACGGATGATCCGCAGCCGGCCAGTGAGCATCGGGTTGGATGGCAGCAGACCCAAGTTCGTTGGCTGTCATTCGAATATCACTACACCTATATTCAAACCGTGGCTGGGCGTGTGAATGAAGGTGACTGCAACGGAAATCGTCCTGTTGGTAGGAGTGTGAACGGGCGTGGGACGTTGGGATGGGTAGAATAAGAGGGTACGGATGATATGCTGGCTGGACAGGATGATATGATCCGCCGTAGCCGAAGCTGACCCCGGCAGGCTTGACAGGCACATAGCCAACACCAGATGACCAATGCGGAGGAGCAACGTGTGAGCCCTGATGATAAGGCGTGACGCCAACTGCATTTGCCACAGGAGGCTGTACAGCCAAGTAGGAACCACCGACACGGTTTCTCTCACGAAGAATAGGCTCATCTCCAGCTGGGCTCCATTTTGCCGGAGGCGGCAAAAGTTTTTCTGCGCCAGCAAGTCTGGGACAACTGCGGCTCTCCGAATCTTCAACACGCTGGATCTGCCTCCTAGGAACAGTGCTATCCATAGAAACAGTGTTTCGAATCGATGCAACGGCACTGACGCGACGTTTCGGCAGGTATTCCTCTCTCAAAGGTCCGTCCTCATCGAGATCAATTTCGAAAACGTCAACGCAGCTGTCGACGAAAGCTTGCTCTTTCTCTAATTTTTCTTTTCTTCGCTCCTCCAATCCCAGGAACGCGGGCTCCGGTCTGGAAGATTGCGACGGACTACAGGCAGCCGGTGCCTGGGTTAACTCCTCAATGGTCATTCGAACGATCAAGTGCGGGTTCGTGGACGGACGCGATATGGGTTGAGGGTGAGCAGGAGACGAAAGCGATAGATGATATGACATGACATGAGCAAGCCACCGAGACCAAGTGTGGGAAGATATGGACAAGTCATGGGAGAATATGTCCAAAGTGAGATATTCCAATTTGTTCAAGGAATGTACGGGGACGTTGGATATCGAATGCCTTTGGGGGAACGAAAGTCAATACGACGAGCACTATAACGGTGGAGTTTCACTAACCAGGTTTTGTTGGAGAAGGTATGATCGTCCAACCATTTGTTTGCTAGCATGCATCCAAGCAAAATCAGTTTGAAAGGAGCACTGGACTCCATTCCATCCCTGTCAGGGCCACTGTTAGTACGCCCAAGCAACTCTGCCCTGAAATGAATTTCCTTGACTTGATTCGTGCTCAAGCCAGCGGCGTCGAAAAAGACAGGCAAGCGAACAATGTACCAGAGGGCAAGGAAAATAGCCGAGGGTTGCAGTAGCGTGGACAGTAGCAAAGAATGAACGGAAGTTGCCAGATAGCTGGGCGGGGACCGTGGGTACTGTTTGACGTGAGAACTGGATGATGTTGCGTGAGTCATAAAGTGGGACCGCAATGGGGGAAAAAAAGATATACCTGGGCTGAGAGAAGACAGCAGGCAAGCTCATGCCCGTTGTACAAGCCTTCCAAACATAGTTTGCCACCCAAGCCGCGAGAGGTTCTGCAAGCTTCTTATAAGCATCAGTGGCACTTGGGGTAACGACGAGCTCCGCTGTGGGCATGGGTTCTATTGGTTGCGGGACTAGTTGAAGCGGTTGGGTCTGGTAACAATGAGGGTCGCAGGTCTGAGGCTGATAGTGGCACTCTGGTTGACCCAAGATGACAGAATAAGTGTTGTCGCCAGGAATGTAAGCCTGGGCAGCTACAGCGCGGTCGACGAATTGGCCAAAGGGAGTGATTGGTTCCAATGGACTAGAAGCAGCTTCATGTCCAACCGAGTCTTCTTCAAAGACAGGTGTAAAGGCGCCTCTTTCATAAAGAGGCGCATTGTAGTCGCCACGGTCAGGCAGGTCCACCGCGGAAAAGCCACCTGCAATGTGGATGCCGGACGGATCTTCCACGTCCATATCCATGTCATATACCGCGGATGAGCCCGCACTCCATTGACTGTCGATTTCATATTGACTTTGATCTACGACCGAACATTCAGAGCTCATCTCGTCGTCAGCGTCTCCGTCGCAACCAATGGGAGAGACAGAGCCACGATGTTCAAGCAGTGTATGTAAAGGGGAAATACACGCTGGCACGCGCGCTCCGGTATCAACGGACGAGCTGACAGGGATAGCCAACGGTTGTTGATCTGGTGGAACGATTGCCTGAACAGAGCCAGAGTCGTCCTCCCAGATCCTGCGTGGCTTTGTCCTCCTCCACGAGGGTAGCGAATTGATCCACTGCTCGCGAGTGCCAAAGGAGGGGGGAGGACCGGTTGGAGAGACAGGTAGAGTGCGAGTCAAATAAAAAAAAGAGTTTACTTGATCCGCGCTGCCACGACGGTGTTGCTTGATGACTGGGTGTGCGAGAGTTTTGGATATCCTAGGGACGGGAACTGGCATCTGCAAGGGGGAATGGGAGAAAAGGAGACAAGCACCGACTTCACCAAAGTGAAGCTGGGAGCGAGGCTCTGGGCTCGCTGATCACAAGGAGCGATGTATCGTAAAAGGGGTCGTAAAGTGAGGCGAAGAGAAAGAAGGGTTGACCGGGGGGGTCGAATGAGGTAGAGTGGGGATGTGGGTGGTGGCCAACGCACAGCAAAGGCGTGCCGTTTTGAGGAAGAAGTAGAGTAAAAGAAAATCTAAGGGTGGAACGGGGGACGGATGAAGCCCTCTGAGTCTGAGACGATGAGGACGATGAGGACGATGAAGAGAGTCGGGGGAGAGACCAAATCACCGTTGTTTGAAACGAATCCGTCCTTTTTTACTGGCAATCACGGCCCCGCTCAGCTCCTTTTTCTCACGCCTCTGACTCTTTATTATGACCGCAGCCGCGCAGCGATGACCAGTCGCGGCCGTTTCGCTTTATGAAGCAAGCAAAGGATCACTCCGAATCTGCAATCTGTGCAATCTGCAATCAACCAGACAATCGTGGATGAACGTTTGAACGTGAACCGTGAACTTACTGAAACCAGTATACACTCGCAATGATGGCCCTTTCTCAATTCCCCTCATTTTTAAGTGCACACCAGACTCAGGATAATGCAAATAATTCTAATCTGCAAGATTCAATCACCCTTGGCCAGCTCAAGTCAATGGGGATCACCGCACCTAAACCAAAGGCTCGTCCAGCGCCCTCCCGCCCAACCAGACACTCATTTGGTCTCAATAGCAATCCTACTACGACTTTCGGTACGATGACGAGGACACCGTCTTGAACGAAATCGAAGAGTTCTATTCCTATGTCGAGATGCCCCAGGTCGCCGAGAACCTAAAGGCTTGGAATGGTTCATTCACCGGAGGTGGGCATCGATCAACGTTTGCCAACTCCCGTTGTGTATAACCGGCACGGTAGATTGGACCAAAACTACCTTCTCTCGCCGTAAAGCACATGTTGAAATTCTCTTGGAAAGCCTCGAACATCGCGACGCTGAGATTCGTTTCACCAATGCCCGTCGCCTCTTCTACATCCTGCAAGGTTAGCCACCCTCACCATGTTCAGTTATCACCCAGAATAGCAACACCTCTCTCCCAGGAACTTTTGCTGAAACTTCCTCGGCGGAACACCAACTGCACTGGATATTCGAGAACGGCAAAGTCATCCGATCTGCCAACGGTGTGAGCACTATCGTCGAGGCAATGAAGATTGCCAGCTCCAAGCACGACCTTCTGTGGTATCTGCCTTTCTTCTTTCCGGTCGCAATGAAGTGCTCAAATACTTGCGTTCTCGCCAGCAGTCTCTCAGATGCCGACGCCGAACGTTTTCACATCTCTGCTACGGAAAAGGCAGATTTCATCGAAGAAGTGACGACAGAAATATCTGTATATCTTGGCATGTTGTATCACATCATAGAGCTATTCAAAGGTCACGACGAGTTTGCCGATGAGTTGAGTGAGTAATCTTTTCAACCTCCTGTTCTAGGCTTTTGATTCATTTCCTCAGTGAGCCTGGAACCACCTCTACCCGTCTACCTCTTCAATGTGGTTTCTGCCTTACGAGACAAGAGTGCCAAAGGTTACCCGATCAAGAAGGTATCCCCTCATCGTCGTCTTGCTGGCCAATGGTTTCTAATCTGCTCGGCAGCTCCTTCTCGTCCTGTGGAAAACATTGTTGACCTGCTGTGGCGGTGTGCGTGAACTCATTCGTGTAAAGAAGCTGGCCCGCGAACTGGCCGGGTTGCCATCCATGCTTGAAGATGGTAGGTGAAATTACATGCCACTGGCCCTTCTTTTTTCAGTGTGAATCCAACAGCTGTTCCCATAAAATCGTCACCCCTCGACATTGAGACGTTTCGTCAAGAAACATCGGTCAAATATCCCACATTCGTCCCCGTGCAACAAGCACAACCTTCAGTCGATGTTCCCGCTTCCAAGCCCACCTCATCACTATCTTCGTCGAAGCTAGCGCAGGCCTATTCCCCAATTCCTGTTCGACATCATTATCACCACGACGATGCCGATTCGAACCTTTCGGGTCACCCGAGTAACTCTCTCAACCACCCGTTCCCATTGCAACAACAGAACCCCGGCGGATCTTTCAGGCCGAATCCACAACCGGCAACACCTGCGCCGTCCCCTCCTCCATCCCCAAAACCCAAAAAGCAACAATACCAAACCGATCAGAACCGCCCGTTCTTGTTTCCATTCTCACAGAGCCGAAGTGACAGGGATGCCCGACTTGTGCCATTTGCTATCGATGAAGCTGACAAATTATACAACAAGCACATGTATATAAGCCTGGCACTTTTGCAGATGTGGCGGACGAGGGAAGATTGCATGACTGCGGAGAGCGGACTGGATCATATGCCTGGCTCAGAGGGCGAATTTGAATCTTCTACCATTACATTTAATGTGAGTAATTTTGACCGTCTGTCACCTATCTCTTGGTGCCGAATGTTTATTTTGCCCATTCTTTCAGGACTCAGACACTGGAGAGCCGTTGCCTGACATTGCACTTTTAGATGCGAAGATTTCCGAAGCAACAATCGCAATTAAAGAAGCCGAGTTAGCAGGTGATAAGGGAAAGGCAAGAGAAAGGAAGGAAGATCTCATGCGTTTGAAACGAGTAGAACAAATCTACGTGAGTAGTCACGCACTTGCAGTTGAGACATGTATTCCAAGCCTCCAGCAGAGCGCCGTCTTACCTGTTCTGTCTGGTTGGGTGCTAGTGTTGTTGAAGCTTCTTCTGGCAACGGTTTCGGCTAGTACTAGCACTCAACCACCACCATCCACTACTTCCTCGGTATTCCCACCCGGTGTCACCTCACGTAAATCAACCGCTGTATCTGTGATAGTGCCTGACAGTATTCCAGCCCAGGAGCAGGCGCCACCACCGCCTCCCCCTACGCTGGACGAGCTGGACGTCACACGCCATCGCGAAATCACTTCCAAAGCTGTCTCTGCAATTTTATTGCTAGTCTTAAAGTGGTTTAAGGTTTCCCGTGAGTAGTGTTCTTCTTGTAGTCTATCTTGTCTAAGTTGTGCAAGATGTTATGAAGTTCCACCACCTAGGACAACTTCTCCTGGACACAAACTGCTTGTTGCTGATACTCAAAATGTTCGGTTTACAAGAGGTTTCTCACTCTGTTGTCTCCAAAGCAGAGTCCCCGGAAAACAAGTGCGTCATGTTGAAAGAAAAAAAACTTGCAGGCTTCCTCTGACGATTACTACAGCTTTTTCCGATACTGCCAATTGAACTTCGCAAAGAGTCCACAGCCCACATCTGATGAATGCATGCTCCGTTCATCGCGGCAATCCGTCGTGCGAACCAATACTCTGCCTAATGGGCATAAGCATGAAGAGGAAGTGGAACTACTCACAGAATTCTCCTGGCGCAATTTTTTCTCCACCATCAACTTCGCTAAAATAATGCAAAAGCTGTCGAAGCATAGGTCTCATAGAATTTGGATGCTCGTTCAATACAAGAGCTCCGTGAGCACTTCGGCTACTTTCCCCCACAACACTAACGAAATCGGTAGGCTGTTTTGAAACGAGTTTTGAAGGTCTCGCACCCAATGTTGCAATTGCACTTACTGAAACTCCTCAAGAGTCAAGTGCCATTCTGTGGGCGCAAATGGCGACAATGTGTGTTCAACCTGGTCTGCCAACTGAGTTCTGAATTCCAACCTCCTTTCTTAAAACAACATAGCGAATATGAAGGTTATAACCTCCATCTACCTGAATTGTCGACCGGATCTTAGAGACGAATGGTTGACCGGAACTGAAGTCGATGACGTCTCAGATGCACAGGTTCGTTCTTATTGTTGTGTTCATTTTCAATTGTCTAACATTTGGCCAGGCCCAAGAGCAAGCCCTTCGCCACCTCGTAAAATTTTGTATGTTCATGCTCGAAACATGCTTTCAATGGCCAACTGTGTTCTTTTGCATTCTTAGACAACAATAAAAGATATGGACCCGTGATAGTTACAAATCAACAAGGACACCCACACAGACGATCCGTCAGTATGTCGCACCATTTGGAAGGCCTTCATCCCGGCCCAGAGCTTTCTGTCATCAGACCTATTGGGACACCCAACGTCGTGGATGCAGATGTTTTTCCTCCGCCACGTTCACAGGCTCCCGATCCTTCAATATTTCTGCCATTTATCACAGAGGATATCGCTTTTGAGGAGGAATACGAAGAATATCTCTCAGATCTCGGTTGGTCGGATCAACAATCTACTGACGGCCCACTGTTCGGGGGCTCTTCCGCCTGGCAACGACTCCCAGTGTTTGCGTCAGAAATCGCGGACGGCATCAGCGACAGCGAAAGCATCGTTTCGATTGGTGATTTGGGTGACGAGCATCCCTTGAACGTGGGACGGGATGATCGGGACGCTGTTGACGAGAACCTAAACGACTGGGAGGTGAGGTCGCACCACATATACGAATCAAGTACCGACATTGACCGGAGAATTCCAGCACCTGAGTCCCAAAACTATGGCTGCGCTTCCCAAGTCTCCTGCAGCCCGTCGGTCCAGCTCAGGAGGTGGACTTCGTCCTGTCCTGCCGTTTGGATTAGATGACGGCAGTGCCGTTGATATCGACGATGAAGAGGACGAGTCCGAAATGGGGCCGCCCAGGAAGCAATCGGGCCCCTTTGCCGCTGGTGCAGGGGTTGACGAAGTAGAATATGCGTATGGGTAAGTGAGGAGAAACTAACAATTTCCCTTCCTGACTATCCTTCTTGTCTCGACCAGCGTTTAAAGTGGCCTAGCTGCTGGCGGTGTCTTGCTTTCTCAGATAATCTCTGACTTCATACCTATATACTAGCAATTCTACCGTTGAAAAACAAATCGTGTCTAATCGACTCTGCTCGAGTTGCACGTGTCAATTAGCCAGCTGGGAGATGAACTTGTTTGGAAGGATTCGACTTCGCGGCTAATCGACTCTGCTTAAGTGGAGCACGAGGGATAGCAAAAAATTGGAGCTTGTTCTTCCGGCTTGAAGCCAGGAGAGAACAAGTCCATAAGGTACACCGCCGCTTGCTCAGTCATCCCGATTCAGCCATGGAACCCAAGTGGCTGGATTGGGCCAGGTTCCGCCGTGCCTCAACAAAAAAAGGGCAGCCTCTGTCCGACATCGGGCATCAGCCACAGATTTCGCATCAACCCAACACAGATTTCGCATGGGCAGATGGTGCGCCAGGTGGAAATAAATAGATAAATAAATATTCTTGTCAATATTTCATGGTAGAAAAATCACAAAATATATCACAATTCTGCTCATGAGCAACCAGCACTACACCACACCACATTGTAACTACTAGCATTCTAAGATAGAAAAAAGCATCTCCTTGCCTGCTGCAGTCACTACCCATTGCCACCCCGCAACAAAACAAGGCGGACTGCGTTGTCTTGCCACACTTAGAAGAGGGAGGGTCAGTGAATAGCAGAAGGGTGGGAATGCAGAAGAGGTGACCCTGAGTCTGTTGCTCTAAGGTGTAAACATGGTGGAGGGGACAGGGAGGTTGTGGTTGACGAAGCGGTTTTGTGAGGTTGCGGTTGAGAAGGAGGTTGATGTTTGAATTTGAGCTCAGAAGTTGGGCAGGGTTTGAATAAGGGATCCTCATCAGTAAAACCTGATATTACTTAATTTTGTCTTAGGGTGTCTTAGTGCATCTTGATGTTCTTAAAATTTGTAATTAAGGTGATCAAGAAACTGTACCTACTTAGGCCAAGACAGAATTTCTTAATTTGTCTTATTTGTAACAAAAGTTGAGGTGGGAGAAATGTGAGTTGATGGCTTGTAAAAGCCTTTGTCTTGGTAGAGTTTGCACATTTTAGGTAGAGATAGTGATGAAAATTGGACTGTTTACAAGCAGTATAAAATTGGGATTAAGACAGACTAAGACAACTAAGACAAACTAAGAGATTAAGACTTTCCATATGAAAATTTTACCTTTTAGTTGAGTTGGTGTCTTAATGTCTTAATTGTCTTAGTCTGTCTTAATCCCAATTTTATACTGCTTGTAAACAGTCCAATTTTCATCACTATCTCTACCTAAAATGTGCAAACTCTACCAAGACAAAGGCTTTTACAAGCCATCAACTTACATTTCTCCCACCTCAACTTTTGTTACAAATAAGACAAATTAAGAAATTTTGTCTTGGCCTAAGTAGGTACAGTTTCTTGATCACCTTAATTACAAATTTTAAGAACATCAAGATGTCCTAAGACACCCTAAGACAAAATTAAGTAATATCAGGTTTTCCTGATGCGGCCTCACGCTCGGAAATCGCTGCAAAGTCTTTGCCCAGCACTGATTTGATGTCGGTGTCCATCCTTGAGGTCTGTAATTGGCCCAGTGCCATGAACTAGGCTGGATCGTGGCCAGTTTCCATAGAAATTTAAATAAAAAGAAGCTGACTTGTACCAATGATGAATTCTATTCGATTTTCATATCAGTTACCCCCATTACCGAGTTTAGATAGGATCTAATATGAAACTGAATTAAATCTTATCTATTTCTGATGCTGCCCTTTCTAGGTCTCAGGGACACTGTGAGCACAATGGCGGTGTAGATATTTTGGAGTACATTTGTGCCGTACAATCAGTAAAGGTCTATGTAAAAAGATGGGTTCAATATTGGGGCAATGGAATGAGAGGGGAAAGATCAGAGGGAGGCACGGAATGTCCAAGAAAGATAGAAGCAAAGAAAAATCATGTCAAATGGGCCGGTCCGCCATGTATAAGCGCCTGCAATACAAAAGGGTTTTTACGGATGTAGATCTGAAAAGCTGTAGATGACCAGCAGCCAGCGGCCTGAATGATGTGAGGTGCCGTGCCTGAGATAGCGAGAGAGGTGACCCCTCTGGCATGCATAGACTGACCAGCAAGGGAGATAGGATAAATATTTTGCATGCATTTGATAAACCAAGAATGGCGGGGGACAGTACCATCGGCTTTTAGCCAGAGTGGTGAGTGGAAGGGGAAAAGGCGATCATGGGACACAAGGTAGGCAAAGAAAAAACGATAAGGGTCATCTGCATCAGGGAGACACTGGACATGGACAATGTTGCCCTGAAAGAAGGAGTTGGCTTTGTGGGTAGGTAGTGTGTAACTGTAATCAAGGTGTGTGAAAGAAACGGTGTGGCGCAGCGAGAGTTTGCGAGGATCATCCAAATGGCAATGATCGGGATATGTCAGCTCACCCAGGCGTAGGAGTGCAAAGAAACCAGTGAGGAGCTGTGCAACGAAAAGTCGGTCATCGTGGATGCTCGCAGTTGCGATGCAGAGGTCCGAGCAAGAAAGGGGGTCTTTGCGTTGTAGAGGCTCCAGCCCGTCTGGACCCAAATCCTCTTCATATCCCACTTCGTCCCCGTCCATTCCCATTCACGTATCGTCGATTCCGCCCGATTCCGGTTCTCTCCGTTGATTCCGCTCTGGATTCCGCCTCCGGAATCGTTCCTACACGCAATGCGATGTCTCTAACGACCCGGAATCAGTACGTATATAGTTACATATGATATATCTTCGTTTCCCGTTACTTAGTACATAGCACCATTCCTCCTATACTCCACTCCACTCCACTCCTATCAGTTACAGCCTTCGGTTGTAGTACATAGTTACTACAGCACAGGATCACTCCCAGTAGCATAAAAGATGTACCCTTATACTACAACCATCATATTACATCCCACCATATCATATTACATCCTATCATATCACTCCCCTTCAGTTCTATTTCTTAGTCCTCGCTTCGTATCGTCTCCATATCAGTCTTCGTACTCCACTCCCTTCACTTCCCCTCTGATCCGGTGTGACGGCGAGTTCGGTTGTAGACCCGAATGGGAATCTACGAAAGTGGTGATCAGCTAAGAAGTGATCAGAGGAGTTTAGTGTCTATAGTCTAGTCAATCCAACCCGAATCCGGGGTTCCGGATCAGAGGGGAAGTGAAGGGAGTGGAGTACGAAGACTAATATGGAGACGATACGAAGCGAGGACTAAGAAATAGAACTGAAGGGGAACGATAACCTGTATTTTCTATATGATGGGATATATGATAATCTATATGATTGTAGTATAAGGGTACATCTTTTATACTACTAGGAGAGATCCTGTGCTGTAGTAACTATGTACTACAACCGAAGGCTGTAACTGATAGGAGAGGAGTGGAGTGGAGGAATGCTATGTACTAGGAGACGGGAAACGTAGATACATGATATATGACTATAAACGTACTGATTCCGTGTCGTTAGAGACATTGCAGTGCATGTAGGAACGAATCCGGAGGCGGAATCCAGAGCGGAATCGATGGAGAGAACCGGAATCGGGCAGAATCGACGGTATATGAATGGGAATGGACGGGGACGATGTGGGATATGAAGAGGATTCGGGTCCAGACGGCCCGGAGCCTCTACACCGGAACCCCAGATTCGGGTTGGATTGACTAGACTACATAGACACTAAACTCCTCTGATCACTTCTTAGCTGATCACCACTTTCGTAGATTCCCATTTCGGGTCTACAACCACACTCGCCGTCACAGCGTGTGGTCGGGGAACCATAATGGCATTTGCATCCAGTGAGTGTGCAAGAAATGATACGACTGTTGCGGTGCTTGTGAGCATCAGGGAAATGGTCCTCCAACTGATTGACGATACCCGATAAGTAGCTGTCAACAGAAGAAGGTTTGATGTTGGAACACATGAAAACGATGAAGAAACTAAGAGTGTCAGGGGTGGGGTCAATAGGGAAGGAGTGGGATTTGCAGAAAGTAAGATAAGAATTCAGAGTGGAATTGTAAGTGGAACGTGTGGATTTGTCGATAGAAAGGCCGAGGGCAACAGACCTCTCAACACAAGGGGGTCTAAGAAGGTCTGGGAGGGGGTGGATATGCAAACAGAGGTTTGGCTGGTGGCGGAGCACAATATTGAGTCAGTCGTGGGACAGGGCGTCGGCCACGATGTTCAAGGAGCCTTCGATGAGGCACACTTGTAAATCAATGGAGTGGGAGATCATTGTATCAACTGCAAGCTTGAGAATTTCATTGTAAATGGGTTTCGCGGCGAGGCTGTTGAATATGTTGAAGGTATTGCTGCTGTCTGTATAAATGACGAGATGGCCTGTGAATGACAACGAGGCAGCATGAGTGAGGGCCCATAGGACGACTAGTGCCTCAAGGTAGAAAATGTTGTTCGGTGGTGCGTTTGCCGGTGGAGGCTGCTGAAATGCGAGGCCCATGGAGGGGTAGACAAATCCAAGGCCGGTCAAACAGGCATCCCCAAATATTGTGAGATCTGCATCAATGGGTTCCCAAACAGTGGCATTCAGGAGACGCACACCTGGTGCCGACTCTACATGGTGGTGAAGCCAGAGTAGATTGTTGATGACTGCTTTGTTCAAGAAGATGAGTGCGTCTGAGTTGGTCTTGCTGGCCATTTTATCGTAGAGGTTTGAAAGTGAGGGACAGAGGAGCGGGAAAACATTTAGAGACCAGTTCACCCACCCTGCCATGCACTGAAATTTGTGAAGGGAGTGGCAGTGGCCACTGCGTGGGGCTGTGACAAACTCGGTAATGGTGCCCAGTAAGTTGGTCCGTGCCTCTGGCATCATGGTGAAAGTCATGGCATTGGCATCGCACAGGAAACCAATGATTAGGCAATGACATGGGTACGGGTACGGGTTACCTTTTTTGGACCCAGGCAAAACCCATACCCATGACCGCAGGTCTTGGTATACCTGCAGGTACCAGCCCAAACAGAGCCACACAGCTTCACAGGAATTCTAAACACAAATACCAGCGTCGACAACGACACCCAGCAATACATCCGCACCCCCACAGGCTGCCCCACACACGCATGCATCCGCGACAACACAGACAACGCCGATAGCCACCACTTCCATGGCAACACAACACCAACCACCTGCCAAACAGCCCCATCCTTGCGCGAAACCGTGTCCCAGCATGACACTACATGCCCACTGCAAGAAGCAACAGCAACTGCGTTGCACGATGCCCCGTCATCAAATAGTGCCCCAACGCGAACCCCCATGCCCAAAACCCAATGGGAGACACATCACGTGCCCGCGTCAGCCCCAAACACACCATCCCCACTGCAAAAGACATCTGAATGTGTCTCAAGTCCCACCCCGGCCCCAAACCCCGCGCCCATGCAAGAAAACGCGTTCAAACGTGTCCCAGACCGTGGTCCCACAACACCTGACCATTTGACGCCCACACAGGCCCCAAAGCCCATGCCCGTGCAACAGAATGTGCCCAAACGCGCCCCAGACCCCGTTCCCCCCCCAAGTACATGCCCACACGCGCCCACAATCACGACGCCACCGTCCAGACGCCACAACTGCAAACGCCAAGGCTAAACGGTGTCGAAATGCGGGCTGACGTGTACGTGACGATGGAGGAGGATGAGAGGGAGGGGAGAATGGGAGATGGTGTGGGGAACGAGGAGACGGATACGATGGGCAAGGGTCTCTTGCCCACGAGAACCCAACCTGTCGCATGGTTCCCAGCCCCCCCACTCCTTGTGTTTGCACAGCACCATGTCAATTGACATGCGTGTCAGTGACGTGAGGTAGATGTGGGCTGGAACCCACCGGGTTTCCTGCGCAGGTCAATACCCATACCCGACCCACCGCTACCCGCCATCTACCCGCTGAAAAAAGACCCGTGGGTAGACGGGTACAGGTTGGAGCGGGTCTGGGTATGGGTTGGCCTCAGGACACCCACGGGTATACCCGTGTCATTGCCTACCAATGATCTTGACAGTGTCACCAAACTCTTGTTTCCCTTTCTCATGCGGCAGACCAATCTTGTCCCAGAGGAGGAGAAGTTGCATTTGCTTCCATGGGTAGAACGTGTCATACGGAGGGTAGTACGCGACGTGGCCAGTGACTTCGAAAGAGAAAGTGTCATCAACATATGTAAAGAGGTCAGAGAGGGACTTCACATAGATTGTGATCCATATCACGAGTGCCATGAATGCTGCCCAGATGCGATAAGCTCCACGATTGCCGAAGTTGTTGTTACGGTTGACATGTCATTCACCATCTACTGTGATGATTTGTTTGGCTTGGTACAGGAAATGGAGAGGCATTCGCTGGTAAACTTGTGAGACATCGGATTTGAACAAGGTGAGTGGAGCGTTTCCATGTTCACGACGAAAATTGAGGAGAGCTTGTCCCAGGTTCTGCAAGTTGTTGAGTCGAGAGCCAACAATAGCTGAGTGAGCAATCAGGGAGTTTAATGAGTGAACACTCACGCTGTGGTCGACGACAAGCCTCAAGTTGGTCAACCGTGGCTTTGGGACAGCGTGGACATACTGTACATACCAGGGAGCAGTTCCTGACCAAAGGACTCTGAGAAACGGCCGAGCGAAATCTCCTTGTCACGCTGAGCATGAATGAAGTCATGTTCTTTTTCTGACTTAGGAGGCCGGACAGAGGCATCATGAGTAGAAGGGTACAAAGGATCCCAGACAGACCAAGGCCAGAAGCCCTGGCGTAGGCCTGTGATGACAGACGAGATGAAAGGTTGGTTTGGGTGGGTTGTCAGGAGATGCGCGAATGTGGGGATGCGGACGGGAGTGACGATCTTGAAAAGGTGTGAGTTGCACAAGATCATCTCGACGAGTTCGTCGGTGTATTCAGAGGATGGAGGTTGTGGGAGCAGAGGATCTGATTCCATTGTCAGTGCAGAAGGGTAAGTGCCTGTGTCGAGGTTGGACCAGAGAAATTTGCGGAAATAATGAGGACGGGAGTGGAACATATCAGGTCTTTGTGCTGGTGCAGGAAGCAGACCTATGGTCCATGTGACGGCATGTGGAGCAGACATGAGCATAGCGGCACTGAGACGAGGTGGAAGGGCAGATGCCGTCGTTGAAATGTCGGCAAGGCTCTGACTTCTTTTTAGTGTCATTGCAGGCATGGGTGTGGCTGCTTGAAACCGCTCGAGTGTCTCATTTTGTTGCATGAGGGGACATGAGGAAACCTGTACCAAATTCGGAGAGGTAAGATCGTTCCCAATGCGAAAATGAGGAGAAATCGCTAAGCAGGAGGTCCCTGCGGGAGGCGACTTCGGTCTGGATTTTATGATCGAGGAGGATGATTCTTTCATGAACCGAGGGGTGGGCGCTGTTGAAGAGCTTGAGTACATAGTGTTGATAGTGTTGCAGTTCCCAGTCCCAGTGGGGAAATACCCAAAGGGTAGCTTCAGACACTTTGCCCCAGGTGATGACCCATTCTCTGATGGTTTTGACCGATTTGATGGGGTCGGAGGAGCTGAACCGCAGTTCAATCCCGTCACCGAGTTTTTGGGATGTCCGAGTGTTGTGAGAGACAGAGTGGTGGTGGGTGATGACCTTGTCGAGGTTGATAGATTGGCCTTTGATGAGAGCCGTCCACTCAGACTCAGGGAAGGAGATATGGCTTGTGGAGTTGAGCAGCAAACTGAGGACATATTTGATGTCTTTTGAGAATTCGAGGAGGAGACGATGTGTCTTCGTGAGCTCAGGTTTGAGTATGGCGTCCCCGATAATATTCACGACAGTCCAAGGAAGGGCAGAGTCATCGACTCTCCTTCATTTTGGTTCGCTGTCTCGTTCGACTGAGGACATGCGAGATGGATCTGGTCTAGCAATGTGGGTGTGATCCTGTCCAACAACGTGGGTTTCAATCTGTCCAATAATGCCGGTTTCATCCAGTCCAGCACCGTGAGCTCTATCCGGTTGTGGAGAAACGGGGCACGGCGAGTCGACTTGGTCGCGGATAAACGGTCCAGGAACGGTGTTGGTCGCTGAGTCATACCTGTCAAGCATGGCGAGGTAGGACGCGAGAGCACTGCTTCCTGCGCTGTTGAGTTCCCTAGATCCAGGGATTGTATCTGTGAGAGCAAGGAAAGTGTCAGACTTGGAGGTAGCTCCTCTCCTGAATGTGTTGAGGATGAGCTCGCATTGTCGAGTGACGTCTGGTCTAGCAAGGAATTCCGGGGCTGCAGACACAATCACCTCAGAAGAGATAACTTCTTCTCGGGGTGCTTGACTGGAAGCTGCGATGGTGCTTGTGAATTTGATGTGTGCGTGAACGATTCCATTCCGGTCCATCTCTGTGAAGGCCCTGAGTCCGCATTGGTGCGAGAAGTCATAAAAAGATGTTTGATGGAATTTATTCAAATATGAAAAAGAGAATAAAAAATAATCCTCTACTCCTGGTGAGGCAATGTGGTAAGTATGGCCCACAGAAAAAGAGGGATACGCTACCTGGGTGAACCAATGTGGTGAGAGAAATGAGGGTGAGACAAACTCCTGTTTCTCAGCGTGAGCTTGGGTTCACCCAAAGGGTAGGGTTACGCTTTGTCAGAAATGAGGTCTGCCTGTGTGAGGGAATTACACCATTGAAGGGGATACGGCGAAAACCACGTGTAACAGAAAAGCTCTCGTCTATTAGACTTGAGTAAAATTATTTTTTAAACTTGATTATTATCAAAATCCTTTTAGCCATCTGATTCCTTGACTTACAATATTAATACTTTTCTCTTGAAAATGCGGCCCGATACTCAGAAAAGAAAATAATTAAAAAATAATTAAAAAATAATTGCTTTTACCTGGGGTTCAAACTTTGCATGGCATACGATTAAATAAATTCCTATAAAATTGTGAGAGATTCTCCACATATCCTGCTACAACTTTGCCTGCAAAGGCTAACAATTTCAAGCTAAATTGGAATCATGCCAGTTGAACTCAAAATGCTTGGCCTTTGCAGGAGGACTTGTAGTACAAAGTCCTGGAAATTTATTGAGTAGTATATGAAGACAAATTTACCAAATCCAGAATTGCTGAAAACCTTATGCTGTTTGGTTTGACAAAGAATTTTTGGCACCTAATTTGTTCTCAATAAAATCCCTCTAGAGTAAAGGTAGTGTGAAGTTAATAGAAAACATGAGGCATTTTCATATGCCATTATTGTGAAGATATAGTCAACATGTCACATTGTAAAAGTTGCAGTGCATTGACTTTAACATAAGGGCAGCTTCACATTTCATATTTTAAAAATATTTAATGTTTTCTCTAGGTCCTATACTACAATTCACATCTATACTTCAAAGAGATTAGACTACATCTCTGCTCAAGAAAAATCACATACCAAACACTGGATATGCTTGGTATTCTGCTTTAAATCATTCATGATTCTGGCAAGACAGGATACAGAAGTTGGAATACAGCAGCTATAATGCAAGGTAAAGAAGAGTTATAAATGGTTAATTTGGAGACAGGTAAGATAAGAAGGTGTATTTTGGTGTGGCAAAGGACCAGAAACATCATTTTTCTTCCATTACAGCTGTTTGTATAAATGATGGCACTTTTTGAAATTTTTTGAATCAATTGAATAATATGGACTTAGACAAATTTTCTGTGCTCAATCTTGTATCTCATGAAATACTGCATGGATTGACATGGTTACAGAGGGAAAGTTGTACCATTTTTTAAGGGCTATCGGCCCCAGTGAGAATTGGACATTTTCGTATATATTTAGGTCTTGTGGATTTGTGCGAAATACAATATCTATATTCAGATAGTTTGCCATCTTATCTGATCTGCGTGAGATAGCTGTATGTGAATACACCTCTAAGTTGCTTCTCGGATATGCCTGTAATGACAAGAACTTGTACACCCCGAATCTGCACCTACAAAGGCTGCATTCACCACATCTGGAGCCCACCGCGAGGATCTGTCAGCTCACTTCACTCTCCTTGTATTTCTATACCCTGTTTGCCATTTTTGGCATAAAAACCCTCCTTTTCAGCTGCAAAAAAGATTTCCTGCGCCTCGTCGTCGCCTCGTAGCTTTAAAAAGCTTCCCGAAGATGTTATCCACCCTCTACTTGCTTCTGTGTAGGTTTCTCGCACCTCCCCGATGGCAGCCGTTCCCCCTCGCAAGTCCCAGAGCCAGTGACACGTCACATGCCGACGAACCTGACTTTCGTTTATTGTCAATTTTCCTCAGCCTCGTTCTCTCTTTGTCCTATGTTCTCATGTATTACATCGCCATCTACTTCCATTCCTTTGTTTTCCACCTGACTTCCACCTCCGAAGACCCCAAAAACGACAAAAATATGCCAAGTGTAGCACAAGTACCTGAAACGAGTCGGGTTCGAGAACTAGAAGAACTACAGGTTGGATTAGGTGAAAAAGAGAAGCAAAGGGAAGGTTTTTGTGCCTGTGGACAAAAGTACGTACCGGTTAGTCGTTACAGAGGGTCCCGCGTGGGAAAGCATATCCCAACCCATCGAACCGCTGCCAACCCGTTCCAGTGCCGCCAGACAACGCTCGGACACCCCCTCACGCCCCCTCTAAACTCAACGGAACTACGTACGCAGATTCAATATGCCAGACGCAGCCCACGCAGCCACTTTCCGTTGTCTTGGATTACCAACAACGTGCAGCGCCCCATCATGGTGACACCCCACCCGGCACACCCACATTTGACGTCCAACGCCCCCGTTTCATGTCCCAACAGCCCCTGTTCACCACCAACATCCCAGACGAGCCATTCCCACCCCATTTCGATGAACCGGACATGCCACGTCACCAATCGCAAACCCGTGTATCCAGGCCACCAACTGTGTCACCACGCGTCTACCCCCCGCGAACCACCTCGTACGTGTCCGCACAGGCCCCAGCACCCCCACGCACGACGTCGTTGCTGTAGTGGACCCAGTCCATCGAGTCCCAGGCCCTACAACATCAGAAATGCGACTCCGAGCCTCCCGCATCTCCCGGCCTCGTACCATGTCACAGACCGTCCCCGACATGCTCGTACACCCCCCCGTTCGCCTTCAGTGCCCCTAACGAGCCGTTCCTGCACTGTTTGGATGACGCGGCCGCTGGTCATGCCAACCCGCCTCACACCGCCAGCAAGTCGACACCCGCGGCCCCTCCCACCTTCGTTGGACTACCCGCCGCCACGTACAGCCTCCCAGAGCTCCCCACCGTCCTTCGCAAGCCCTCACGAGCCGCCTCTGCCGTTATCGAGACCCCACTCGCGTGCCACGTCACTCTGCCTCACGGACCCGCCTATTCGACATCCCCGGCCTCACCTCCCTTCGTTGAACCGCCTGCCACCTCGTACCGCATCCCAGCACCCTCCATTGCCACTCGCAAGTTCGTGCGAGCCTTCCCCACCACGTTCGAGCTCCCCACGCCGTGCCACGTCACTTCGCCATATGCACACGCATATTCGACGTCACCGGCCTCGCCCCCCTTTGTTGGACATCCCGCCGCCTCATATAGCCTCCCAGCACCTCACAGCGTCCCTCGCGAGTTCGTACAAGCCGTCCCCACCATTATCAAGTCCCCAATGCCGTGCAACGTCAATCCGCCTCATGCACCCATCTACTCGACATCCCCGGCCGCTCACTCGTTCGTTGGACACTCCGCCGCCTCGTACAACATCGCACCACCCCCCCCATGAGCCGCCCCTGCCGTTAACGAGGTCCCACGCACATGCCACGTCACTCAGTGTCATACACCCACCTATTCGACGTCCCTGGCCTCTCCCACCATCGTTAGACACCCCGCCGCCTCGCACCACTTCCCAGCACCCCACAGCACCCCTCGTGAGTCCGTACCAGCTGCTGCTGCCATTATCGAGTCCCCAACGCCATGCCACGCCAACCCGCCTACTCGACATCCCCGGCCGCTCACACCTTCGTTGGACCACCCGCCGCCTCGTACCACTTCACAAGGCCACACAATGCCCATCTTGACACCGTACAAGCCGTCCCCGCAGCATTCGAGCCCTCAACGTTGTGCCATGTCACCCAACAGCCAATCCCCACATCCCACCATCCGAGGCCAACGACCACCGCGCATGCTGGCCCCCACACTCTCATTCACGCCCCTGGACCTCTGTATGGCCCCTCCCGGTACGAAATGGGTCCGTCCCCGTCCCTCTTCATCCCACGCGAACCGCCACGTCACCCCACCTCGACCCCCACTCTCGACCCCCAAGCCCAAGCCATCCCCGTCCTCGTCCACCCCTGTTCAACCACCTACGCCCTTGACCAACCCCACGACACCCCCCCTGTCCATTTGCGAGCTCAAACGAAGCCCCTGACTATCCACAACCATGAACCCACGCCCACCAGCCGCCCAAGCCCGTTCCCCAACCCAATGCACCCGCAACCGAATCCCTACACCCACGCCCAAGTCCTGTCACTCCAATCAATGTCCCCATTGTTGTTCCCAACCGCGCACAAAGATCCCCAGACCCCACTTCTACATATCCACACACCCACGCTCATTGGCCATCAACATCCGTTCCTCAACCTCGTACCCCCGTCTCCATCATCCTATGCCCACGTCTCTGTCCCTGCACCTTTGCCTACGTCCCCGCTGGAGTGGTACCGAGGTACCACTCCGGGGGCTCACGCAGGACTCGAGGGAAAGGTCGACTGGATAGGAAGGATGGACTGACTACTACATCTGGAAGGCTACTAACTAGGTCAAACCGTGGGAACCTGATCACGTGACTGACCAGGCACAACTACTACAAGTGCCCCTCCTCCTCATGGTGACGTCCTCGTCACCATACCACTACTAAAAGAAAACAAAAAGCAAAACAAAACTGACCAAGAAAAAAAAACTCTCCAGTCACGACTCCCAGTCCCTCACGATGCCCCGGGCCTTATACGTGAGGCGGGACCATATCGTCCATCGAAGATCGGTGGTGGCAGATGACCAAACTAGACTCTCTCTCAGCTCTCCAAAACTCCTCAGTCACGACTCCCAGTCCTCCATCTCATGGAGCGGGACCATATCGTCCATCGAAAACGGTGGTGGTAGATGACCAAACTGATCCATAATTGTAGCACAGGTTCTTGGTTCTCGTATCGCAGGTTCTCGGTTCTCGTATCGCAAGTTCTCGGTTCTCGTATCGTGGGTTCTTGGTTCTCGTATCGCAGGTTCTCGTATTGCAGGTTCTGGGTTCGCAGTTCTCGGTCGGTGCTTGTTTGGTTCTGGTGACTCGTTGGGTAACTCGGTTGGGTAGCGTCTGGTATCCAGGTGACAGATCGAGGGCATAGAAAAAATAATGGAACTGAATTGTGGGGGAAACAGAGACGGAGACAGAGGAAACGAGGGAAAGGAAACTGAGGGAAAGGAAATAGAGAGGAAGGGAACCGGGGACAGGAAACAGAGAAAGAAATAGAGGGGAAAGCTATGTACTTGGGCGCTAGAGCTGGCGCCGGCGTCGAGGGATCTCTTCGCGTGGGCTCTGGGAAACGGTCGCGAGGGGTCGCGAGGGCCAGGGAGCGAGGCTGGGGGTCCTAACGAACGTACGCGAGTGGGGTGGGGTTGCCGGAGTAGGTGGTCGCGGCGGCGATTCGTTTGGGTCCGTGGGGGGTGCACGTCGCTGTTGGGGTCAATAGCGGGGTGGTACGCGACCAAACGAGGGCGTGTGGGGGGCTGGGGTGACTCGTTTGGGTTCCTACGGGTCCAGGGCAGTCGCCACGGTCGAGAACGAGGCCGCGGGGAGCTGAACGAGGGCAGCCGGTGCCGGGTATGGTGCACGAAGCCGGTCTGTGGGTGGTGAAACGCTGTGGGGCCCGAAAAGCGGTGGGAACGTGGGGTGGTGATGGGCGCAGGTGTTCTGGGGTTGCAAACGGGTGGGCCGTGAGTTTGGCGAGTTGGCTCGGGGCCGGTAGTGCTGGCAGAACGGGGCGGCGCAATGGTGACGTGGCGAGGTCGTTGGGTCACCAAGGGCGGGGCGGTCTCGTTTGGGGTAACGGAGCGCAACGGGGGGCTCTGGCATGTGGAACGTGGGTGCCGGGGGTTGGATGAGCGTGGGTTGGGGTGGAGATCCACGGGAAGCGGGGTCGCGGAATGCTGACGTGGCACGGTGCGTGTTGGGCGTTGGGTGGGCATGAAACGCCAGGGACGGCTCGTGCGGGGTGACGACGGTGAACGGGGGGCCTCTAGGGCGTCAGACGAGGGTCCGGGGCTCAAATGAATGCCCCTGGGGCTGGGGTACGCAAAAGAGCGGGGGTCCAACGGGGAAGACGTGGCGGATCCGTGGTCTGACCAAAAAGGGCGGGGCAGCTTCGTTTGGGGCAACGAAGCGCAGCGGGTGGTTCTGGCCGGTGGAACGCGGGCACGGGAGGTCGAGTGAGTGTGGGTTGGGCTGGTGTACACGAAGAAACGGGGGTCCAACGGGGAAAACGTGGTGGATCCGTGGCGCGACTGAAAAGGTCCGCGACCGTGGATTCGGGGTGGCGTAGGCGAGCGCGGAGCTCCGGTACGTCGAACGAGGGTCCGTAGGGTCGGATGAGCCTGCCTGGGGCTAGAAATGACGAAAGAAAACAAAAGAAATGATGAAAAACGGGGGGGTTGAAAATGTGACGTGGCCTGCCGCTTGGGTGTTCAAAGGGGTCGCGGCCGGGTTTTTGGGTCAACGGGGGGCGACGCGGGGCCCTATTGGGCTGAACACGAATGCCGGGGGGTAACTGGAGTGTTGTACGGCCGTGAATGAAGGGAAAATCCGCAGTTGCGCAGCGGTGGGTGGTGAGGCCGAAAAAAGTCGTTTCGCGAGAAAAAAGAGGAAGACGCAGAGAAGAAGAGATCCGTGGGTCGAAGGTCACTCTCATCACCACGTTGGAGTGGTACCGAGGTACCACTCCGGGGGCTCACGCAGGACTCGAGGGAAAGGTCGACTGGATAGGAAGGATGGACTGACTACTACATCTGGAAGGCTACTAACTAGGTCAAACCGTGGGAACCTGATCACGTGACTGACCAGGCACAACTACTACACCGCCATTGTCTCCCCCCATCCTACCTATTTACTCTATGAGTTTAGTACATGGACCCTCCACCTTCGACGACCTCCCCTTCCCTCTTGCTTCACCCTCACCCACACCACCTTTGACTCCAATACCCCTCGACAACCCCTTCCCACGTGTCCTCAATGGACTTTTCAGAATCACTTCCCCCTCAGCACCTGAGCCTGACTCTACCCAGCCCATTGTCGCCGATGATCTCCCTCCAGCAACCTCACTCGCCATCAAGCTTGTCATAATCACCCTCAAGGCCCTCAAGATTTTCGAGCAGAGATTAGCAGAGATGTCAGAAAGGATAGAGAGTCTGGAAAGGAGGTAGCTTGTGGTTTGAGTTTTTATTTTATCTTTGAGTATATTCCCCACCCACTTTCATTCCCTCCCACTTTTATTATTATTTCTTTATTATCCTTGTGTTTATGACTGAGGGCAGTCATTATTAGAGTCCCCTGTGGATGTAGAGATCCATATCTCTGTGAGCACGTATTCTTCTACTTTCCTTCATCCCTCTTCCTTCTGCATTCCCCTCCATTCATTAGATTCCATTTCCTTAGTACACTCCCCTTTATAGATACTATACAGTACCTATATAGTGTTTTGTGTACATACATACAAACAAGTTGAGTTTTGGGTTTTCACCCCAACGACAAGAACTTGCACACCCCGAATCTGCGCCTACAAAGGCCGCATTCACCACAACGGGCAATCTGTGAAACCTGGTTAGACCAACAACTACAGAGAAGAAATGTACGTACCAGAAGGGAAAGGTTGGGCGCTATGTCGAGAGAAAGCAGGTCGAATGTATCATGAGAGAGATGGGCAATCTATGAAACCTGGTTAGACCAACAACTACAGAGAATAAAGGTATGTACAAGAAGGGCAAAGCGTCGAGAGAAAGCGGGTCGAATGTATCGCAAGGCAGACGGGAAATCTGCGCAACTTGGTCAAAAATTTACTGTCCCTGGACTGAGAAGGATAGGCTGAAAAAAAGGGGATGAGCCGAATGATACAAAAGGAAAGGCATGAAACATACCGGGAAAACACCGCTGTGAGCTTTGGCAAGAGAGGGAAAGGCTGAACCATGAGATGGTTTTGTTAATGACAGGGAACAAAAGAAGAATGTGGTCGACCAGCGAGGGGTGAATTGGACAGAGGGGGATGGGGGCACAGCAGAGCGAGAGCGTTGTCAAGAGTTGGTATTTGTAGGAGAACGTGGGTGATAAACATTAAACAATAGATAACAACGCGATCGGCAAGGTCACGAGTTGGTTAGGGCCACCTGACCTGTGACCGCCTGACCTCGAAGTTTGGGGTTCGGACCATGACAAAAAGGCCGAACGCGGAACCAGACTTCAGGTCCAGTTCATACCTGGCCTTGAACCTGGACCCGAACCATGGTTCGGTTCTCATCGGTTCAGGTTCGAACCATGGTTCCAAACCTGACCTGTCCATCACTACCAGGATGGCCGTGGGCTTGTCGATCTTGCCTGCACGGTAATCCTCGGTGACCTTGACACACATGTCCCTAACCGTTGGCTCAAAGGTCGTTTCCAGGTCGAAGGATGTCGCCTGGGTTTGACTTTGTACCTTGTTGTTGTTCTCATTTTGAGGCATTCAGATGACGATGTAACGAAGTTAAATTGCGAGAAACCAAAAAACTAGGGTCTACAAGGAATCAGGAGAATCAAGAAGAGAAAGGAAGAAGAACATACTCGGGAGGAGATGAGAGCGTTGGTGACAGCAAAGTCTCCTCCAGAGTAAATAAGTAAAATGAAGTGAAACCGTGATGATACGCAGTCTCTCCCTTTGGGCACGGAATCTCTCATAGGATCCAATTCTACTTTCCCTACGACTCTTCCGCGTCCCGCGTACATGCGAAACATCAGCGCGCCGCCCGTGACTTGCGCGACTTATGCCGATCGATGCGCGCGTGACTGCGACATCTTCGCTGTATCTTAACCGCGCAACCCGGTCTCAATACGCTGAAACACGACCGTTGTAGAGATTGATATCTCTCTGCATGCGTATTCTCTTATTTTCTCACTTCACCATTTCTTCACCACATTTCATTTATAGATACTATACAGTACCTATATAGTGGCTTGTGTACATAGTTACAAACAAGTTGAGTTTTGGGTTTTCACCCCATTGACAACGATCTCGCACACCCCGAATCTGCGCCTACCCAGGCCGCGTTCACCACATCTGGAGCCCACCGCGAGGACTGTCAAGCTCTTCTTCACTTATCTCTCTTTGACTTTGCCATTTTGGCACCTTTCCCTCTTTCTGGCAGCAACAGCGCCCCATAGTCAACAGCACCCCGTATTCGGCAGCATTTCGAGCACCCCTAGTCTTCTGTCAGCTCTTAGACCCATCCCCAATGTTTTCGGCACCTCAGTATACTTTCTTCGTACCAGTTGCGCCTCCTTGGCTGCAGAACACGGCTCTTTTGCCTTTTTGTCACGGCGTCATGGCCACGTCACACGGTGTTCAACATGCCCACCCCTTCGCATTTCCGTTTTATGACACTAGTCCTGCCCCCCACACGCGTTTCAACACCACCAACGGACTCAGAAGACGACGCCCCACAGATCCCGCTCGAAAAGCCGTGCCCGGAAAGCCCAAGAACGGCCCCAACGAGCCCATCCGACATGGAGCGCCACCCACGCGTCGAACGCAAAACGGAGACCCGGTAGTCGAAGGAAAGCGCGCGCATTGCAACGGCTGTTGCATGTGCAGTCCCAGGTACGCCCGTCCTCACCGTCCCCACGGTTCCCGTGCAGGAAAATGCGTCCGCGCGCGCCAACGCAACGTCAACACGCGTATCGACGCGTCCCCCCTCATTTCCGGCTCAAATTGCCCTCCGTTTGCGCCTACGCCCACGCCGTCGACCACACGCGTGAACAGTGATACGCCCCCACCAACTGAGCCAACACCATCATCAGAAAAATGCGTCCGCGCGTGCCAATATGACAACAAGGCCCATATCGATGCATTCACCCCCGTTTCCCCCTCGATTCAGCCCCCGTTTGCACCTACGCACACGCTGTCGTCCCCAGAGATGAACCGTGATGCGCCCCTACCGTTTGCGCCCTCGCCAGCCTCAGGACGACACGCCCACGCGCCCCAACGCATCGGAAACACGCGTATTGACACGACCACCTCCGTTTCGCCCTCGTTTCGCCCGCCATCACCGTCTACGCCCTCACCGTCGTCCCAAGAGGCCAGCCGTGGCACACCCCCACCGTTTGAGCGTGCATCGTCCCCAGGAATCCGCGCTAGCGCCCTACAGACGGTGTTTTCAACATCGGCCCCCGTTTCTGCCCCCATTCCACTCCCATTTCGCCTGCCATCTGCGTCTCCGCCCTCTCCGCCATCCCTGGATGCAAGCCACGACGTACACCCGTCGTCTGAACGCGCACCATCCCCACAATGCGTCCGCGCGCGCCCAAGGCCGTTTTCCACGCGTCCCAGCGTGTCTGCCTCCATTTCACCCCCGTTTCGCCCCGCGTTCGCGTCTATGGCCTCGCTGTCGTCCCTGGAAGCGATCCGTGACACGCCCCCACCATCTGAGCCCACGCCGTCACCTGGAGACTGTGCCAGTGCCCAACAGACACCGTTTTCGACGTGTCCCAGTGTACCCACCCTTGTTTTGCCCTTGTTTTGCCTGCCGTCCACATCTACACCCTCGCCATCACCCCAAGAGGCCATCTGTGACATGCCACCACCATCCAAGCCCATACCATCCCCAGAAAACCCAGCCAACACCCAAGAATTACCCTTTTCGATGTATATTGGTGTACCCGCCCCCTCTGTTTGGCCCCCATCGCTGCCTACTCCCTTGTCATTATCCCCAGAAGCTGCGACTCTGCGTGTGCTTGAATCAGCATTGCTATCCCTCAAGGCCATCAAAGTTTTGGAGCAAAAGTTGGGAAAGTTGGCTGATCGGTTAGAGAAGTTGGAAGGTTATGTGTTGGAAGATTATTGTTGAGTTCATTGGATTATTTTTTTTTGGATTTTTTTTGTTTTTGTTTTCAGTATTGTCCCTTCCCTCCCTCCCCTTTTTTTTTTCCACCCGTTTCTTCATTCCTTGCCTTGCGTGAGACTGAGGACAGTCTCTATTAGTGTCCCTAGTGGATGTAGAGATTGATATCTCTCTGCATGCGTATTCTCTTATTTTCTCACTTCACCATTTCTTCACCACATTTCATTTATAGATACTATACAGTACCTATATAGTGGCTTGTGTACATAGTTACAAACAAGTTGAGTTTTGGGTTTTCACCCCATTGACAACGATCTCGCACACCCCGAATCCGCGCCTACCCAGGCCGCGTTCACCACACCATTAAACACGTCCTACACGTTCGGACACCGAGTCCGATACCAGAAATGTAATTCATCCGGTTTATCTTCGTCTTTTCGCTGACTTTCATGTGATATTCGCCGTTATTTCAAATCCTTCGCTATTCCGTTCCCGTTTCGTTGCTTTCATGCGATATTTCGCTGCATTTCTATTTCACTCATCCACCCTTTCCCCCTATCCCTTTAGAATATAAAAAGTGTCCTGTAGTAGAAAATATATGAAGAAGAACCCAGTTCTCCCCTCCCCATTAGTTTGCGTCTTAAGTTTAAAAATCCAGTCATTCCCATTCCAATCTGCGTCTTTTCTCATTGCGCACTCTCCGCTATCGCGACCCAAGTCGTAGTGTAGAACCCTCGTCTCGTCGCGTCATCGCTGCGTATCGCGCTGTCATCTAGGACACCCAGCTAAGCCTTCCGATTCTTGTTTATCACTGCGTTGCGATATCGCGTTACCTCGCGACCCTCCGCGTTTGTTTATTTTATCGCGCATATTATCGCGCATTATCGTGTTATTGTCGGGAGTGTCCCAAATCCCGTTTGCACCTTTGCGACATTTTCATCTTTTATTATCTCTTTATCCGGGGTTATAGACGTGGAAACTGCATCATTTTCTGGAGCCCACCGCGAGGGGACTTAAAATCTAAACCACTCCTTCAACTAACACGTCTAGTTCGAGCACCATAGCTACCAACAGATATCGTACTCGTAGCTCAGTACAGCGTCAAGCGCAACAACGTGCGACAACCTCTCGAAATATCCCCGACTTCGACAGCGATCTTGACGAACTCACCGAAAGTTCCTCCGATTCTGAACACGATACCTCACATCGATTTTGTTCTCATTCACCTCGCACGCCTCTTGATTTTCACGATTCTCCACGCGATTACAATCCACAATCTCCCACACCAGCTAGCGGTTCTTTATCTCGACACACTTCCGACCCCTCTTCCGGTCCACTTTCTAACTTACCATCCACATCCACTCTCGATTCTTCTATTCCTATTCTACCGAGCACCTCCTCGTCGTCTACCTCTTTGCGTCTGCCCATGCCACCACCCACAGCTCAAACCATGGCGACACCACCGCAAATGCCCGCTCGCGGTCATAATACCGCTCCCAGTTTCTCGCCGGAGCACCCACGTGAACTTCGCCGATACTTTGATGAGCTCGAGGCCCAATTCGATTCGTGCGCAATAGCCGACGCTGTCGACAAAAAGAGATATGCGTTGCGCTATCTCGACATAGACACCGCCGAACTTTGGGAATCGCTCGATGAGTATTTGCCGGCATCGACTTACGAAGAGTTCACGAAGGCTGTGTATAAGCTTTATCCTGGTTCGGAAGATGAAAGGAAATGGTCCGTATCAGATATGGAGAAGCTCGTCGAGAAACAACATCAGTCGGGAATCGCAAACATCATAGAGCTTGGTGCTTATCATCGCACATTCCTCACTATCACAAAATTTCTCTGTAAAAAGAATCGCATCTCCGAAGCTGAGCAAAGTCGTGTGTACATTCGCGGGTTTCAAAAGTGTCTCTGGACGCGTGTCACGCAGCGACTACAGCTAAAGCTACCTGATCACTTTCCTGATGACCCCTATCTGCTACATGAAATTCAAGCGGCAGTGCAGTTCGTTCTTCATGGTACCGGTCCCACGAACGCACCTAGAGAAGGTAAACCAACGTCCGCGACCTCTTCCGAGTCTTCTTCGATAAAACGGGACGACGTCACACTCATCGTCGATACTGTGGTCCAAGCGGTAAATAAAATTATGGACCCGCATGCGTCTAAAAACTCTGCTCCATGCTCCCATACCTCTTCTCATACGCCCCCTACAAGAACGACTCAGTCCGAGACAGCGGCGAATTGCAATTGCCACTTCTGCAACCTACCCGGTCACTTTAGGCCGAACTGCCCACATGTGATTGAATATATCAATGCTGGATGCATCCGAGAAAATATTGACAAGAAAATCGTTCTACCCTCTGGCGCTTTCTGTCCGCGCCAATTACCCGGCAATTCTATGAAGGAGCGCATCGATGAATGGCATCATCGCAATCCCGGTCAATTAGCTGCGACGCAACAAACCAATACCAACAATGTCGGTCAAATGATGTATAGCGTATCTCCTGCAGTTCACGCTAACGTCCTGGCGTCGGCGATGAGCTCTAACGACTTGCGCATTGAGGAACTGGAGCGCGAATTATTCGCGCTTAAAAAGGTAAAATTTGACGGTGTAGAGATTTCTCGTCAGTGCAAACCTGTCCTGTCTACCACCAGTTTACCTCGTCCATGCACTCAGCCCGCGCCTGATCAATCAACCGCGCAACAAGCCCCTTTGCCTGCGACTCCCGCTCCTACCACAGAACCGCCCATCCATCCCTTCGCATCCGCACCGGAAACCGCGTACCGCCCGCCACACGAACGTAATTTTGCAGGTCCGCCGTTAAAACAATCTAAGGATAAAGAACCTGCGTATCGCACTCAAGCCCCTATCCAGGACTCTAAGATTATTAGTGAGGTTTACTCGCGCTCTATGGCGGCTCCCTGTGTCACGCTCACACCAATGGAATTGTTCTCAATTTCTCTGGACTGTCGTTCGAAACTTCGCGATGATATTACGCCCAAGCGAGTCCAACCTCCTGGCGCATCGCCAGTAAAAGTTAACATCTTCGCCGACAACCCACTTCCTTTTGCGTCATGCGAGAACACTTGCAAAAATGCCTCCGCTGAACTGCAACCCATCATTGTTCCCGACCCGTATGAGACCTACCTCATGAGTCTCTCGCCAGGTGAAATTCCTGAAATCCTTACCGTCGCAAAAGAATCACACGCTCTACGCGCCGTTAATTTGCTCGTCGACGGACAAGAACAAGTCAGTAGCATCATTGGCCCTGGTTCGCAAATCGTCGCAATGTTGGAAGACGTCTGTCATCAGTTTAGTCTCCCCTATGACCCGGCGATTCGTCTCAATATGCAGTCGGCGAATGGTTCGATTGATCAGTCCCTGGGTCTCGCGCGGAATGTTCCTTGTAAAATTTGCGACATCACACTTTTCCTGCAGATGCATGTCATCCGTGACCCCGCGTACCATATTCTCCTGGGACGACCGTTCGACGTACTTACAGAAAGCGTTGTCAAGAATTACCGCAACGAAGACCAGACGATTACGATACGCGATCCAAATTCGAACAGATCAGCGACAATTCCAATGTACCCTCAAAGCGAAGCACGACGGCGTGGCGTACCCCTACACTTGTCCTCGGTTTTTATTAACAAGGGGAACTGAGCGCACTAGATGACGGAGACATCGCGCTAGTAATAGTGCATGATGAACATACCAACACTACGTACATTGAATCTTATACCCATTTAGCGGACTCGTCGTCTTCGTCTACAGTTCCCCGCGTCTATCTTTCCGCCTGCGATTTTCCTAATAGTTCCCCATCTACTCCAGTATGCTCAACCTCTGTTTCTCCTTCGTCGCCAGATCCCTTGTCGTCCTTTTCCTATTCAGCTTCATCCGCGTCTCCTTCTACACTATCAGATGATTTCGCTAGCGTTTTCGCCACCCAAAAGAAAGTCTACAAGCCCGTCGCTCGCAAAGTCAAGCCTGTCATCGCTGAACTCCCCGACAAATTCCGTATAAAACGCAAAATCACTGGCGATCCGCTTGCCGAACTTCCTGACCTCGATCCAAATCCTCCACCTTTCGTCCCCACAGACCGCTACACGCAGGAACGTTGTGATGCGTTCGACAAAGTTCACGAAGGCGACTTCCTCTGGCCGGCTGAGCGTGCACTGATGCACGACTTTATACGCAAACAAGAGAAAGGTTTTGCGTGGACCGACAACGAGCGTGGAAGATTTCGCACTGATTTCTTTCCACCCGTCGAGTTCCCCGTATTACCGCACACTCCCTGGGTCCAGCGCAACATTCCTATTCCTCCTGGTATCTATGAGGAAGTATGCAATATTATTCGCCGAAAAATCGAAGCCAAAGTCTACGAACCCTCGAACTCCTCCTATCGCTCGTGTTGGTTTACAGTTCTGAAGAAAGGCGGTAAAACGCTTCGCATCATTCACAGTCTCGAGCCTCTTAATGCAGTGACCATCGCGCATTCTGGCATACCTCCTATCCCCGAACACATGGCCGAACAGTTCGCTGGCCGATCATGTGGTGCCTGCTTTGATTTATACGTCGGCTACGACGAGCAACCTATCGCTGAGTCTTCGCGCGACTACACCACCTTCCAAACACCTTTTGGAGCGTTGCGACTTGTTACTCTGCCTATGGGATGGACAAATTCAGTCCCGATATTCCACGACGACGTTACTTTCATCCTGCAATCCGAGATCCCACAGTGGACGATACCTTACATCGATGATGTCCCAGTCAAAGGCCCTAAATCGTCCTATCTCCTACACGACGGCACTTACGAAACTATCACCGCGAACCTGGGTATTCGCCGCTTCGTCTGGGAACATTTCACTACGCTTAATTGCATTGTCCAACACATGAAATACTGTGGGGGAACCCTTTCCACCTTCAAGTCTACCCTCTGCGCTCCTGAAATCACAGTAGTAGGCCATCGCTGCACAACAAACGGCCGTTTACCCGATGAAGAGAAACTTGCCACGATTCGTAACTGGGGCCCTTGCCACAACCTATCCGACGTCCGTTCGTTCCTTGGCACAGTAGGCGTTCTTCGAATCTTTATCCGCAACTTTGCGCAGCGTGTGCATCATCTTGTTAAACTCACGCGCAAGGACGCACCCTTCGAATTTGGTCCCGACCAGATCGCCGCTCAGGCAGACCTGAAACAAGCCATTCTCGATTCACCTGCGCTTCGTCCGATCGACTACACTTCAGATTCACCGGTCATTCTTGCTGTCGACACATCCTACATCGCTGTTGGATACATCTTCTGTCAATGTGACCCCGACAACCCTTCTCGCCGTTTCTACAACCGCTTTGGTTCTATCACACTAAATGATCGCAAGTCGCGCTTCTCTCAACCTAAACTAGAAATCTTCGGTCTTTATCGCACGCTCTGCGACCTGCGGCTGTACTTAATCGGCGTTCATAATCTTGTCATCGAAGTAGACACGCGCTACATCACAGGCATGCTACGCAACCCAGACATCGCGCCAAGTGCTAGCGTTAACCGCTGGATTGCCACGATTCTCACTTTCCACTGCACTATAGTCCACGTTCCGGGTACGCACCACAGCCCGGATGGTCTTTCAAGGCGTGTACAACAACCTCTGGATTCTCTGCCGGAAAAGGACAGCGTAAAAGAAACTGAAGACTGGATCGACCGCCTCTATGGTTTCGCGCATATGATCAATACTCCTCATCTGTCCCTGCGTTCGTTGCGATCTTGTTCCGCTTTCGCCGCACTAGTGACTGGGGACAGTCACCATCTCAGTGAGGAGGAAGGATCCAATCCTATGCTTACCCACGACGACGTACCACGCACTGACGCTGCTCGCAGAGAAGACGATCACATAACCCTAGTAAAGAAATGGCTCAGCGACTTAGAGCGCCCGATTGACCTTGCCGATTCCGACTACGCGACCTTCATCCGATACTGTACAGACTTTTTCCTCGACAGAACTAGACTATGGCGCAAAGACCAGAATGGCGCGCACAAGTTAGTTATATCGCGCGATCACTGAACATCAATTATGCGACAAGCCCACGATGAAGTAGGACACAAAGGATTTTACGCGACTCGCACTATGATCGCAGAACGCTTCTGGTGGCTGCACATGCAAGCCGATATCCACTGGTTCGTTCGCACATGTCATCTTTGCCAGCTTCGCCAATCCCGTCAGATTCTCATTCCCCCTGTCGTCGCAACGCCCGCCCCACTTTTCGCCAAAATATTCATCGACACGATGCACTTGCCGACATCTAGCGGATACAAATATATAATCCAAGGACGCTGCTCGCTTACTCAGTACCCCGAATTCAGAATGCTTCGCAACAAAAATGCTCGTGCAATCGGAGATTAGATATTCGAAGATATTCTCTGTCGATGGGGTTCTGTTACGGATCGCTTCTGCAGCGGGCTCCGGCAACAATCAACTTAACAGGGGGGCGGTTTCCAGAGGGAAGAACAGCAGTTTCATTGATAGATAACACTGCTACAAGGGGGGAGGTTCATGGTCTAAAGTCATTGCGAGCCGTGGGGGATACCCAAGACAAGGGGGTCTGCCCCAAGAACCAGACTAAACGTAAAGAAAGGAAAAGAAGAAAAAGTCCGAACCAACAACAAGAACAGTATATATAGTGACTGGTCTTGAGGGGAGGTAAATAGAAATACAACCATGAAGCCATAACATGTCCAACTCTACCATGTGTTCACCATGAGGCGCACATGAGGCGTCCTCATGTCGATGTTCTCGCGATCCAACTGGAGGCCCGGGTGTCATTGAGGGAGAGGTGAGGTCCAGATGACTCGGATGATTTGTCATCGGATCATGTGATGTGCAGAATTGCCTATTCGGGGTCTACACTTGCTGTAACAAGCAAGTGTGCAATCTAGCAAGTGCATTGCACGGTCGGGTCGAAGATGGGTATCATCCAGTGTGGGATTGGTGATGAGAATGTCTTGAGGTGGTGTGGATGTAGTGGCAAGGTTTGCATGAAAGAAAACAAAGGAATGTGTGGAAGGAAAACCAACTAGGACGGTGGGCTAGTCGAGGTCAGACATGTGAACAGCACAAGCTGTACCGGATGACGATGTCTGTGTTGATGACGTATCGAGGAGCGATGTCTTGTCCTGTTTGTGGAACAAGAAGGTCCACTTGATGTCGGTATTCGTCCAAGAAAGGGTATCATTGTAAACGAGTGTGGGAGGTATCGAGATCATGATGGAAAAGGATAAATGAACGTGGGTCCAGGTGTCGAGTCATGGCATGAGTGACAAGCTGTGGGAACAAGTCGTCGGGTACTGCATTGAAGCGGTGTCGTGCGAACAATATGCGATAGGGGTTGGTTCACTGTTTGGGAAGTCGTATGGTCTGTGGTCGAAGTCTAGAAGAGTATGCTCCGGCGATGGTCGGATTAGAGAGAACAGTGAAATGTCTTGTGATCGGGGATTGTCCAGAGTTCGCATGCAGGTGAGGAATGTCGTCGGATCGTCAGGGAGGATAATGGTGGGCACAGGGTATGAATATGGAAACCAAATATCCGGGAATGGCAATTGTCAATTACGTGTCGATATATTGTCGAGGTGGAAGTCAGAAGTATCAATGGCGGAAGGGTTTCGGTGCCGATGCCAAAGATAGATCATAACAAGGTAGAAACCGATCAGGAAGGTGATGGCAATGCTGCCAATAACAATTACGGTAATGAGCTGTGTCGGGAGTACAGCCATTGTGATCAGTTTGTCGTGGGATAGCGTAAACAAGATATCGAAGGGAAAAGACAATGTTGGTGACGTCCATCGGCAAGGAGACTATTCGGGTACAACAAGGTCACGTGGGATATGTCCATGGTTGGTCTGGATTGTTCTAGAAGAAGGGACAAAAAGAGAACAAGAATAAGAAAATACAAGGATGTCCGAATGAAGAAACAATGACGTTGAAAGGAAGACAAAGGACAAAAAGAAATGAAAAAGGAAGGTGTGCAGTGCAGAATCGTCATGGTGGGTATCAGAATGGGCATCGGGGTTGGAAGCGGAGTTGGAAACGTAACAGGTTCTCTCCGCGAAATCGTTACAGACAACGGACCCGCACTCATCAAATCCCTCACTTATCTTTCGAACCGATACCGCGTTAACCATATTCGCATCTCCGGCTACAATTCCTGCGCAAACGGTCTCGTGGAACAACCGCACTACGACGTTCGACAATCTCTCATCAAAGCTGCGGATGGCGACCAGTTTAGATGGGCCAATGTGATGTATTCAGTATTTTGGGCCGAACGTATCACTATCCGACGACAAATGGGCTGCTCACCTTACTTTGCAGCGACTGGCGCACATCCCCTATTACCACTCGACATCGTAGAAGCAACATACCTTCAACCCCCGCCAGATTCGGTCCTATCTTCTACAGACCTTATCGCGCGACGCATGATCACACTCCAAAAACGTAGCGACGATATTAATCGCATATACTCGCAAGTCTATGACACGCGATGGAAAGCGGCACAACGTTTTGAAAAGCAACACGCGAAGACGATTCGCAACTTCAATTTCAAAAGCAGTGACTTAGTACTCATTCGCAACACACAGATAGAGAAAGCGCTAAACCGGAAAATGCACCTGCGCTATCTTGGTCCCCTCATTGTTATTTCGCGCAACTTTGGCGGCACTTACATTCTCTGCGAACTTGATGGATCTGTCTTTCACCGACCAATCGCAGCGTTTCGAGTAGTCCCCTATTTTGCTCGCCGTTCAATCTCACTCCCGCCGCGCTTCCTCGATATTCCCGCGCAACGACTAAACGAACTCGAAAACACTTCCAACGACGATCAACCTCCTGAAGCACAGGAACCCGGTTCTGATGTCGACGACGATTGACTGAATTTCTAAGCTTCTCTCATTTTTACACTTATCGCTTATACCTTGTTTTTCTTTTATTGTAGCACGAGATTCAAGTCGCAATAAAAGCAAGACTTTTGTCGCACAAGACTTCGTCTTTGTGGGGTTTTACGGCGATGATGATCTACTGAGCCTTTCCCCTAGATAAGTTTAAATTTGTTTCTTCCGCTTCCTGTGGCTTTTTTTTCGATTCGAGAGCAGGCTTGTTATTTATTATACAGATATGAAAACAACTAAAAATATTTTACATATATGTATGCAGATGGCGTGCGCGCGTTTTCGCACATTCTCCCGTTTACTCCTCACCTTCCCCATACTCCTCCTCTTCGTCCTCCAGCTGCGCCAACTCTCGCCTCATTTCGGTCTGCGCTCTCACCCACACCGTGACCCGTTCTTCAATCACTGAGATCTCTTCCCGTAACACGCGTTTGCGCGCTTCCACGTCCATGACCCGTACACTTCGTGGCGGACGGGTACCAATATAGGCTATGATGAACAGTCAGCGCATTTGATACTCTGTCGTTTTAGCAACTTACCTCGGGGGGGCGGCTGGTTTCTCTCCCTCCCTTTCCCCTTATCAGCCCGCGCCTTGCCCTTGTCCGCGCGACCTTTGCTGGAAACCGGCTTCCTCAGCGTGTTCCGCCCATGTTTCTTCTCCCCCATCCGGTTCACCCCGTTCCAAAAGCATCCCTGCTTCGCGTTGCGGCACCTCTTGCACCGCGGATCCTGCTCGTCGAACTGGCAAACAACGTCGGCGGCCCTCGCTGCGCGGCAGTGATCGCACTACGAAGTTCTCATGAGTACAGAACGAATGGTAAAAGGTTACTAATTGCTTACCTTGCCTTGGACATCGCGAAGGTCCTTACCGGGACCGACCCTCCTGCGCTTTTTCGACGGCCCCCCCTGCCCTTCGTATTGTCATGATCCAAACAGGATTCGGATCAAAACATAGTAATATGCTGTCACTAGTCACCATCCCTACAGCACACATCACATTACAAGGACCATTCATACTGGAATGCCCCCATCTGCATATGGAGTAGAAAGGAATACCCTTATCTGCATATAGGACACACAGGAAATCCTTATCTGCACATAGGACATACATGAAACCCTCATCTAAACAAGGGACATGCAAGGAAACCCTTATCTACAGAAGGGACATACAAGAAAACCCTTATCTATGCAGAGGAAATGAAGGAATACCCTTATCTTAACTGATAAGGCCCTCAAAACATCTTATCAGAGGCCAAAGAAGCACAAGAAGCACAGCCACATCCTTATCTCCAATCATAGAGATAACACATGCCACCCATCATTCCCTGATCAAGAAGCACATCACATTTCATATCAATTGATCAAATACAGCCCAGCCCTGATCTTATCTTTTTCTTAACTGATAAGGATACACACATGGCATGGCATCAATTGATCAAGAAGCACAGCCTCAGGAAGATGATTCTAGAAGCATACCCTGGCACAGCCCTTGCCTTTGATTCACACACCCAAGATTGGACCAGCAACATGACTCACTCCCATCAAATATGACTCATTGGTCTATCCATGTCAAATTATGACCCTTATGACATACTCATGACCCCCCATGACTCATTATGACCACCCATGACTAATTATGACTATTTCTGACTCATTATGCCCCCTCCTTTGATTATAATACCTATGTGACTCATTAATTGACTCTGTATGAGTCACAAACCCATGCCTTCCTTTCTTATGACTCCTTATGAGTCATAACCCCCCATGCCTTTCATCATTATGACTCCTTATGAGTCATAAACCTATGCCTCTCCTCTATATGACTCCCTATGAGTCATATCCTATGCTCTCCATTTGATATACCATTCTATGACTCAGTATGACTCCTGCTGTAGAATAGGTATATATAGAGCCCAGTTTCTGCTGGAGATGGCCCAGTCACCTAATCTGACAGGCCCAGTCACAGGACAGTCCCTCTCCCAGATTCTGATTCACCCCTCTGTGTTTGTTTGTATTACTTGTGTAGTAGTACTTCAAATACCAATTGCAGTTCAAGTCATCATTCATTTGTTTAAGGATATCAATTGCAGTTATATTGATACTCCCTTATTACTTGTTTGATATATTTTTCTTGTGTTCTGTCACGTAGTACAGTCACATTCATCTTCTTTCAAGTTCTATTCACAGGGTGCACAGTAGCATACCATGTCACACAGTATCTTGAAAGTACTTGACAAGTATACTAAATATCATTACCGTAACATTCAACATGGTATTGTAACAGTATTCAGACATAAACTACAATACTTGTGCTCAAATTCATCTGAAGGTATGAAGGCAAATGAGACTTATACCTTTTCAATAACATCAAGCCTTTTGTTTCACTACTTTTACTGTATCTACAGCAAAGTACCGTATAGTTCGGATAGAATACTTGCAGCCTAAGATGAATAAAAGTATTAAACTAGTAAGGAAGTTGTGCCACTTTCACTACTAGGATACCTTTTGAATCCTTTCAAGATACAGTGTGAAATAGTATAGTACTGTTGCCATATTGTAGATTCAAGATACTGTGTCAATACTTTTAAGATACTGTTTCAGTACTTTTATTATAATAAAAGTATCTTAAAAGTATTGACACAGTATCTTAAATCCACAATATGGCAACAGTACTATACTATTTCACACTGTATCTTGAAAGGATTCAAAAGGTATCCTAGTAGTGAAAGTGGCACAACTTCCTTACTAGTTTAATACTTTTATTCATCTTAGGCTGCAAGTATTCTATCCGAACTATACGGTACTTTGCTGTAGATACAGTAAAAGTAGTGAAACAAAAGGCTTGATGTTATTGAAAAGGTATAAGTCTCATTTGCCTTCATACCTTCAGATGAATTTGAGCACAAGTATTGTAGTTTATGTCTGAATACTGTTACAATACCATGTTGAATGTTACGGTAATGATATTTAGTATACTTGTCAAGTACTTTCAAGATACTGTGTGACATGGTATGCTACTGTGCACCCTGTGATTGATCATCACCAAAGATATCCCAGTACTTTATTCTGCACTAGTAGCCAATGTGCGTTTGAAGCTTCGGAATAAAGTCCGATATCTTGATTATCAATTCTACTTGCCTATTGTTCAGTTCATTCATTCTGTACATAGTATTTTGTCACACCTCCCTTTTTGTTTGACATCTACTGTTACACTTGCCCATCGCCCATCGCCTATCGCCCATTGTCCATAATCTATCGCTCATCTCTATTGTACCTCTGCTCATTGTATACTTGCTACTTGTATACTTGACTGTTGTACACTTGTTCATCTTACACTGTTCATACTTGCTTGAGTTATTATCCACTTATACTCTTGCATACCTCTTGTCACTCAAAGTCTTTACCTTTAGTAGGGAAGACCTCACTGTTCACTCATCCTCTATAAGTCATACATCTGACTTATATTATTGTCAAGTATTTGTTGTATCTTTCAAAGCTAACCTTTGATAGGATTCACACCACAACCCCACCACCCAACAGGAATAACCCAGAGTTATAGAAGAGCTAAATCCTTGTTCCCAAAGGACAACAAGGTAATTTCCCGATCAACGACGCACTCCGGAAACCCTTGGTGTGGATTTGTTCAAACACTTCCCACGCAAAACAGAAATTGGAGCCCACCACGAGGGACAAGGTTCATCAACAACTCTTTCATATTCCTACTCATATCCATTATCAACTCTACATTTAATAGTCCTTCCCAATGACTATTACATCCACTCTTACCCCAGATATGATGCCCCTTCTAGGCCAGAAGGGAGCACCATCCAAGTTCACAGGAAGCCATGAGGATATCAAACGCTTCCTCAGGCACTACAACCAAGTTAGCAAAGCATATGGTCTCACAGATGCTGACAAATGTGATCGCATTGTGGACTATTGCTCTCGCAAGGTAGTCAAATTGATTGAAGCTCTGGATAGCTTCATGAGATCTGACTGGACCAAATTAGAAGCAGACTTCTTGAAGTACTATGATGCTGCTTATAAAGAAACACGTTACATCCTCAGAGATCTCTCAACTCTGACACGCCTTTGGAAACAAAAAGAGATCAAGACACTTACCAGATGGAAACGCTATGAACGTAAATTTGTTACCATTGCAGGATGGCTTGAAGCCAAGAAGAAGATTTCCACAGATGAAAAAGCTGCATACTTTTGGTCTGGAATCAATAAGCATTTACGTCATCGCATTGAGCTCAGACTTAGCTCTGGCTCAACTCCCCTAGATGTAACCAAGCCATTCCCAATGGACAAAGTCATCAAGGTTGCAGAGATCCTATTTGAACGCAATCGATTTGACATTAATCTGGCAGATTCTGATGATGAAATTCCTGATAGAGACAGGGATGATGAATCAGATTCTTCCAGTGATGAATCATCAGATGATGAAAGTGATTCTGATTATAATGAAAGATACAAGAAGAAGAAGTTGGAAAAGAAGAAGAAGAGTCACAGGTATAAAGAGGATTCTGAAGATGAAAACCCCAAGAAAGCTACCAAGAAGAATGTTGATAGGAAGGATACCTTCAAGAAAGGACCAGAGAAGAAGACCAAATCTGTACAAGATGAGGTTGAAGCCCTAATCAAACAAATGGGAAACCTATCACTGGATGATCAGCGTTATGGACTAGCTTATTATAAGGCAATTAAGCTAGACCCAGATGTTGCCCATTGTGTCAAAGCACCCCTCCTACACCAACCAAGAACCCTTCCAAAGCCTCCTGGAATCCTTCAGAATCAAATACCTAGCAAAGCACCATTCACTGCAGACATTGGAGCTCGTGAACCCATCACCTGTTTCGGATGTGGTATAAAAGGACATGGACTCCAGATATGCCCCAAGATAAATGAACTTATTCAGTCAGGAACTCTCATTAGAGATCCCCTTGGGAAACTAGTCAAGAGTGATGGATCCAACATACGCCGCCGCATGGGTGAAACAATAATTCATGCTCTAGAACGGAACGCTTCAGAAGCATTACAGACCAACTTCTATGCTCTTCAAGACCCATTCTCTGACTACTATCAGTCAGATGCTGAAGAAGATATGGATGCATTCTATACACCTGCCACTTATGTTGGACACAATGGTATAGAAGATGTTCAGATTATGGCTGCTGACAGAGGCCAGCACAAGATTACCTCTGCCAGAAAAGAAGCATTTGATGGAGTTTACCCACCTGCTAGACAGAGGAACAAGGACAAAGAAAACCTTAAACCAAGATCTACAGGCACTACTGCCAAACCTGCTTCAAAGCAGAATCTCAATCAGGAAAATGTTCCTACACCAGCCAACATTTCTAAAGGAAATCCACCTACTCGCATTGAAGAAATTCGCCAAATGCAACCCATTCCATTTGATATCAGAGTACCTAGGACTGTACAACCCCCAGTTGCCAATGGAGACATTGAAATGCAGGACACTACAAACAAGTCTCACACTTCTAAAGCAACTCCTGACAAGTCAATTCCACGTCCCAAGTTACCACTCAGGCAGTCAGAACTATCATCTAACATGGGAGATACTCAGGTTATCAACCAAATCCTTGATACCCCAGTTACTCTCCAAGTTAGGGAAGTTCTAGCTTCATCCAGAGATTTATCAGACCAGCTTACAGAGATGCTGAAGAGAAAGAATCCCAAGGTCTCTGTAGTTGCAAGCACATATGCCCCAAGACAACATGGAATATTAATCAAGCTCAGAATAGAATGTGATAATTATCCTATCACTGCCATTATTGACACAGGATCCCAGCTCAATGTTGTCAACAAAGAAATTTGGAAAGCAAGAATACGCAGACCAGTTGATTTAGGAAAAAGTCTTACCATGAATGATGCTAATGGAGGAGTAGGAACCCTCAAAGGTCTGGTACCAAATGTCCCATTGACATGTGGAGGTGTTCTTACTTATGCAGATCTATTCATTGGTGAGTCTGTACCATTCGATTTACTTCTTGGAAGACCCTGGCAAAGGGGAAATTTTGTCACTATTGATGAACGAATTGAAGGAACATATCTAGTTTTTAAAGATGCCTCAGACTCTGGAGCCAAGTTTGAAATAATGGTCACGGCTGACCATTATCCTGCTCCTCAAAGACATGACCAGATTTTCACAATTACTGCATCTGAAAATAATTCTTCATGCAAAAGTGCTACTCCTAGCACCAGTTCAGATTGCATACCACCCAGATTTAGGAGGTATCCCATTCCGGAACCCCTGGATTCAGCAGAATTATCTTCCAGTGAAGAAATAAATTGTCAAAAACCAGAAGAGGATAACCTGGAATTTAATATGTCCTTGGAAGACATTCCAGATTTAATTAACTCTTATGGAGATATCATAGATTTGGAGACACCCTGCAGAAGTGACCCTGAAATTGATAAACCCCCTAGGATATCTGATGGACAGGCTCATGAAGAAGCTCCATTGTCCTCAAAACCAGAATCAAATTCCAAAAGAAATTATTCTTATAAGGATATAGTGGAATTAGTTTTGGAGAACAATGGACAACAAGCAGATAAAAGTGCAGGTCCAGAGGAGACTACCACAGAACCCTCTGGCATGCAGAGGAACCCCCCCCAATTTTTAATCAATGAAATTCCACTTCCTCGTGCTGTAGATTGGATCCACACTGAGTGGAACCCAAATGCGGCCCAGACGATCATTGCCGCGCTCGGCGATCAAATAGAAGACCGACCCCAATCAGCCCGTTTCCTTTTCGCATCGCCTCTCGGATATCGACTCCCTCCCAAGCGGGATCGCTTTGGGACTCCATTCGAACATGGGGTCCTCTTAAATACGACGCTGGCTGCCATGGATTCGTCCGGTGCCCCTCCTTCGTTGAGGATGGGGCACCTCGTTTTTCAGTTTTACCATGTATCACCACCCCCTTCGTATTCGACTTCGGACGACTCTACTTCAGAATCTACGCTACATTTATCACCACTTTCTTCTATGTTCGACCCACGTCCACTGCTTCCACCGCTCCCTCCCGTCTCTACGTCTGCCACGTCACCACCGTCACCACCCTCTTGTCCCTCGTCTCGTACCTTATCATCTCGCGCATCAACCCCGGCCATCAACAGCCGTATCGATGGCGACGACCAGAGCGAGTACGCGGACGATGAATGGAATTGCGACAACTCCATTGAAGGATGGGAGTGGGATGATGCCGTGAGTCGTTATAATCACGCCCTCAAAAAATGTTCATTACCCCCTCGTAAGATGCACGAATCCGACTCAGATGACAAACGATTCGCCCCGGCGGTGAACGTTGCCATCGCTGAGGCCCCATTGGCCGCATTATTCACTATTCAATCAGCTACTGGACCCTTTTTAAGCCCCCCCTCGAATCGTCCCCCCAGTCGCGAACGATCGACATCATATGCCGGTACCCATCATGAGCAACCCCCCACGGCTTCGCTCGTGCATAACCTCGTCGCACAAATAGTGCCATCCGTCAACATGGACCTCCCCGACTTCGACAACGACCTCCGCGATTACACCACGGCCAAATCACGATCGCACACGATAGCGGTATGTAATGATCGCGACCCGTCTATATCTCTCGTTAATAACACTATGGAGGCACAGGAATTACCTGCCCCCTTGCGCTTCCTTGCTACATCGAATATCCATATCACACGCCATCCCATTTCATCCGCGCGCGATAACCCACCTACACCACCTAGCCTACTCTATCCTGAACAGGAACCACCCCCAAGACCCCTCCTCAATGGACCCTGGTTCCCTCAAGACCTCCGCTTCCCATTTCAGTCACCCCCTCCTTCCCCTTCCCCATCTTTCTTTCGTGATCCTTATGCCACCCCTTCTCCTATAGTGTCACCCATGTATTCTCCTGTTTTAAATTCTTTTAGTCCAGATTGTGATCCCTTTGAAGAATCCCCATCTACTGTTTATGAAGTCCCCAATGCTGATCCAAGAGATCCAGCCAATGTAAATTACCTGGAATACCTTGTACACCCACCTTCCTCTATCAATGATGATAGTTCTTCCTTGTACATGGATCAGGAAGACCCAGCTGAAGAAGACAATGTCTCCTCAGACACACCCCTCATTCCCAATATTCAGACTCTTAGGCCACCCATCCCTTGTCCAAATTTGGAGGAGACTGGAGACAGTGACAATAGAATTCAAGGACTCCCACCCAGCAGGACCTGGATCAGTCCTGAATCCATTTTTGGATCTTCAGATGAAGAATATTCGGATTCTTCAGACTCTTCAGATTGTTCAATGGACCTGGAGACAGACTCAGAAGATGAATTGGATATGTTTAGATGGGAGGATGAAGTGAAGGACCATCCAACAATCAGCCCTAATCCAGGATCAAGTTCTCATTGTGACCCACCTCCCCCAGTTGTATCTACAACTGATGTGGACATTCTCAAAGCTAGTTCATTAAATCCAATGGCCAAGCCATTCATTCCATCAACATCCATTCACAAATCAGATGATCCCTGGCCCCCTCCAGAAGGAGCAGAGATCACCTCATTGTCTGATGAAGATACACAGATTCCTTTTGACAAGGCAAAGTCTTTACATGCCTTGGAGACCAATATTCCTCAAGAGAATAATTCTAGATTGTTATCCCCTATTTCTCTGGAAACCACCCCTGCTCTTAGGTCTACTTTCCCAGAGACCAATCTTCTCTGTCAATTGGAAGCTGAAATACCCCTTCAATCTTCATCTATCCCCATTCAAGTATTCGCTATTACTACTTCAGATCAAGGCCATTCACAATCTCATGATCATTCACAACCTCATGATCATCCACAACCTCGTGACTTAGCTGCAGCACAGATCCTTGCAGCTGAGCCAGACTTCCATACTACTCAGGATGTTCATTTGGGAATTCTTAGTGCAATTCGTGGTGCCATTGTAGAAGGAATTCGTCGTATTGCAGCAAGACTCGCTACTCAAGCTTGGAAGTCTCGCATTGACCAGAGACCTGTCAATGATCCAGTTCGTCTCTACTTCTATCGTCAATGCTATTTGTTTCGTTTTCTGGACAGAGAAAACAAACTACCTCCTCCATCCAATCCTACTTCTCACAACAAGCCTATTCGTTTTCTGGAATCCAACCCCCTTCTCACTCATGAAGAAATTGAATTTCTTCGAAATGCTTCCATGGTATTTCGCTCCAATCGCAGATTTCTACTTGCAGATGCAATTAACGCTGTCCTGGACATGCGCTTTCGTCGCTCTGATACAATCAATGCTCTCTTCGATGAAGGATACTTTGACATACCAGATTTCAGCAGACCCCGTCATAGGCCTTCTCAATAAAGGACAGCATCCAATTTTGACAAGTCTGTTTTGTATATTTGAACCAATGATTTTATTTTATATGCTGCTCTTTCTGTTGATGTACAGATTTTTCTTTTCCTTTACAGAATTGCTCTTATGTCTTTTTCTCATTATAGTTGAACTCTTACCCCTAATCTCCATAATCTCCAGAATTGTTGTTTTTTGTTTACACTTTCTTTTGAATTTTTTCTTGCAGGACAATACCCTGAAGAGTATCGTTACTAGTCCAGAGGATTCTAGTACTGTACAAGCCACTGCAGTCAATGAAGAACCACTCTTTGTCCTGTATGCCACTGTGCATCACCAAGAAGAATCAGATAATCCCATCCCTAATTGTTCAGTCAAGAACACCATGATCCATATAGAAGATAAATCAGACTCTGAAAATGGAAATTCTGAAGAGGCAGATGCTATGCCCTTTCTTCTAGAAATTTCAGATTCAGAAGATGATGATGAAGAAGAAGCAGATTATTATTATACCATTGGAGGAAGAGAAGAGACCTTACCATACAGTGAGGATGACATCCTCATTGTCCCTTCTCAAGACTATGATGTTGAAGGATATCCAAATGTGCTGACAGCTTACAAGAGAGTTGATCAGAAAGTGCATCCAGTGCAAGGAACATTCCCAGAGACTGCTAGAGTCACAAGGCAGTTTCCCCATGACCCCCTTGCCAATCTCCCTCAATTGCCAACACACCCTCCAACATTCACCCCTACCCAGAAACTCTCATTGGAACGTTTAGAGTTTCTCAATATCAATCATACAGGATTTTTATGGCCAGAAGAAGAGAAATTATTTGCTCATGTGATGTTCCTCAATCAAGAATCTATTGCATTTGAAGACAATAAGAGAGGAACACTCAAGGATTCATATTTCTCCCCATATATCATGCCAGTAATCCCACATACCCCATGGGTATATCGGAACATCCCTATCCCCCCAGGAATTAGAGAAAAAGTCATTGAAGTCCTCAAGCTCAAGGTTGAAGCCAATGTATATGAAGCCAGTCAATCTTCATATAGATCCAGGTGGTTTTGTGTGTTGAAGAAAGATGGAAAGCTTCGAATTGTCCATGACCTGCAGCCTCTGAACAAAGTCACTATCAGAGATGCTGGACTTTTACCCATTATTGATGACTTTGTGGAGCCATTTGCTGGAAGGCAATGCTACACAGTGTTTGATTTAATGTGGGGATTTGATGCTAGGAAAGTCCATCCAGATTCACGCGATATGACTGCATTTTGGTCACCCCTTGGATTACTTCACCTTACATCACTGCCCACTGGATTCACCAATTCACCTGCTGAATTCCAGAGATGCATGACTCTCGTTCTTCAAGATGAAATGCCTGAGATAGCCAATATCTTTATTGATGATTGCTCTATCAAAGGACCAGTTTCAAATTACCTGGACACAGAAGGAAAACCAGAAGTGCTCACAGACAACCCAGGAATCAGGAGATTCATCTGGGAACATGCTTGTGATGTACATCGCATAATGCACAGAATTAAACGTGCTGGAGCTACTTTTTCAGCCAAGAAGACACAGATTTGCAGACAAGAAGCTATTATAGTCGGACAGAAGTGTACCCCAGCAGGACGCATTCCTGAAGATGACAAAGTTTCAAAAGTTCTTAGTTGGCCACCACTCAAGACTCCCAGAGATGTCAGAGGATTTTTGGGACTCTGTGGCACAGTTCGTGTTTGGATTCAAGATTATTCCCTTCTTGCAAGACCTCTCACAGAATTAGTTCACAAAGGAGCAGAGTTCATTTGGGATGAAAGGAGACAAGCAGCCTTTGATACTCTGAAGCAAAGAGTATCATCAGCTCCTGCTTTAAATCCCATTGACTATCATTCAGACAACCCTGTCTTTTTATCAGTTGATAGCAGTGCTATCGCTGCAGGATTTATTCTCTCACAGATTGATGACAATGGAAGACGCCGTCCAGCTCGTTATGGATCACTACCCATGAATGAAAGAGAGTCTAGATATTCCCAGCCCAAATTGGAATTATATGGACTCTATCGCGCATTACGTCACTGGCGAATTCATCTTATTGGAGTGAAGAATTTGCATGTTGAAGTTGATGCTAAATACATCAGAGGCATGCTCAATGAACCTGATCTCCAACCCAATGCCGCAATCAACAGATGGATTCAGGGAATCCTTCTTTTTGATTTCAAATTAATTCATGTCCCAGCAAAGCAATTTAAAGGACCAGATGCCCTCTCCAGGAGAGAATTAGCAGAGGATGAAGAAATAATAGAACATGATGATTCCTGGCTGGATGACATTGCACTGCTCATTCATGTCCCAGACCCTCACCAAATCAAGAGATATTGTTTCTCCACTCCCACAAAATTGCCATACAAGACTAGCACACTCCCATCCTCAAATGCTCCTAGATCAAAACAGGAGAAATACTTCAGGATGTATATCATTTCCTCTCCACCCTAGAAATGCCTCCTACAGAATCTTTGCAGGCTCGTAAAAGATTTCTGAAGAAGGTTTCGGAATTCTATCTTAAAGCAAGAGACATGTTCAAGAGAAATGGAAAACGATCTCCTTTATTGGTTATCATGAACCCAAAGAAGAGAGTAGCCATTCTAACTCAGGCTCATGAGAACCTAGGACATAAAGGAGAACATGCAGTATTCGATTTAGTACGACTTCGTTTCTATTGGCCACACCTTAGGTCAGATGTTCGCCATCATGTTTCATCCTGTCATGAATGTCAAATTCGTACCTTAAAGAAGATGGAGATATCCCCTACCATTTCTACTCCCACCACTCTATTCCAAAAGGTTTACATTGATGTGATGTCTATGCCACCATCAGGAGGATTCAATTTCATTGTTGCTGCCCGTGATGATCTCTCAGGCACAACTGAAGTTCGCGCCATTCGTTCCAACAATTCCCAGAACCTAGCAAAGTTCTTCTGGGAACAGATCTATTGTCGCTATGGAGCCATTGGTCATGTAGTCACAGACAATGGAAGCGAAGTCAAAGGTGCATTTGAAATCCTACTTCGTCGTATGAAGATTCCTCAGGTTCGCATCACACCTTACAACAAACATGCCAATGGAGTAGTGGAACGTGGACATTTCACATTAAGAGAAGCTATTGTCAAATCTTGTGACAAGGACAAATTTGGAGGAATTCGAAACTGGCATAAGCATGTTGAAGCTGCTATGTTCGCAGATCGAATCACAGTCAGTAGTGTGACAGGATATTCACCCTACTACCTCCTACATGGAATGCACCCTCTCCTACCATTTGATCTTTCAGAAGCAACCTTTATGGTTGAAGGCTTTCGTTCAGGCCTCTCTACCTCAGAATTGCTGATGCTTCGCATCAGGCAATTAGAAAGGCATCAAGAAGACATAGACAAAGCAGCTACCACATTGGAACAAGCACGTTTCAGATCAAAATTGCAATTTGAACGCAGATTCCATAAACGTTTGCAGAAACGCAATTATGAACCAGGAGAATTAGTCTTAATTCGGAACAGTAGACTGGAATCTACTGTAGGAAAATTCAAGACTGAACCACGCTATCTTGGACCCTTTGAAGTTGTTCAAAGAACTCCCAAAGGGAACTACATATTGAAGGAACTAGATGGAACCGAACATGCTGAACGTTACGCAGCGTTTAGAATCCTGCCATATATTTCTCGGAATCACCCATTCCTTCTAGACCCAATTGATCCAGAAGATTCGGACAATCCCATGGATTCAAGCTCAGACCAAGATTCCCCTATCAAACCCGATTCCATTCATTTGGATAAAAATACATCACACCAGTATTAATGGAAGAAATAAAATACGATATCGCGCCATGCTTAGTCCAAGAAATAATGAAGAATCGTGTATGGAGATGAGATGTAAAAAGTGACAGACAAACAGTGACCCCACCCAGATCCTAGAAGCCAATCCCAGATATTCCACCCCTGCTACATGCCCAGAGACCAGTGTACCACTCTACGGAAGGACATCCCCCATTCCCACCTCCCATCGTTGCCAGCAACGAACGTACAATTGCTGGAGCTCGGAATTAGAAAAATAACGCAAGACTAGGCCAAGAAATAGTTAATGACAAGAAAAGCGTTTACAAAAGAACGACTCACCACCCTTTTTCGAAAAGGGGCCGTTGTTTTTTTTAGGAGAATAAATAATTGGGGCAAGCAGAATTCATAGCCGTGGATAGTTACGATTCCCTGGCAGCGGAATAGCAGGAGAAAAGGAGCTGGCGCTCGAACGCGCAGGACAAAGCTGAGGAAAAAGGGGAACGCAAATGTCAGTCTAATATACGCTCCTACCCATCAAACACATGGCACACATGTGCTCAGCAACCATATGACCAGAAGCCTGGACCGAATTGTGGCGCATCACACATCAGACCCTTAGAATTCCCAAACTGGAAATTTGTTACCAATTGACAAATTGGGACACATCAATCATTTACCTAATGTAGACTATGTTGCCGCAGGCACGCAACTAGCCTAAATCAGAACCATTGGACCAATATGCCGGACATGCCAAATACATTCATTGCCGAACCTGTTTATTTTTTTGGACACTACAAGTAGTGTTCTACACATTCCTTAATATCATGCCTTCTTCGCTCGATTCTTCAGATACTTCATTCACTATGCTCTCTCAATTTTCGAATGAAATCACCAGCGCTACAATCAGCCCCTTTCCTATTGCCATTACTAGATGTCATCATGTCCACTTGACGCCCATAACCGTCCCTGATCGAATCTACACACCCGTTCCCCATCCCCGCATTTATCCTACCCAGTATCACCTACGTCACACTTATCCCAATCAAGAAACCGTATATCTTAGCGTAGCGCTTCTCAACAAGATTCAGAAGCCCCTTCTTCAAGGAGTCAACGTTTGGCTTCTTCGCTATACTCCGCCTAAGCAGATTACAATTGGAATGCACGTTACTGGATCTATGGGAGCAGGAGATGTAGAAAGAATTTGGACCATCAGGAATGGTTATGTTATTTTTCTTTGCAGCACGATCTTCAGAACTCATTTTTTATTAGCCGTTCCTCAATATTGGACACAAGAAGGTCAGGAGGACAGGACTGTAGGAATCACTGAGGCTGCAAGGAACTGGCTCGATTCTCTACAAGTGCTATTCTGCAGTTGATATTTTTTGAAGCACCCCACGTTCCTTATTTTTTATTTGTTTTTTGTATTATCATCAACTCGAATCAACCCTCCGCATCCCTCACTGCTCTCTGACTAAGTCCAGAAAGTCAGACAAGAAACGATGTTTATCCTCCCTGTAAACCCTCATCCTCAGAAGCCATCATCAGCATATGGAATTCACCCCCACCGTCGCTACTCCCATGTTCATCACAGAATTCTTCCATCACAACAATTTCAATTCACATTCACCTTTCCATCGGATTTGAAGGACAAATTTATATTGCTCATTCTGGAGTCCAGAATGGCCCAAGAATACATCCGAAACAGTAAATAGATGCACAAGATGCCCTGCATAGACAATTTCACAAGCATCTTGGTGATGGGAGGAATGATTTCATTGTTTGAAGAGTAGCAACTGGGGACAGTTGATTTTTCTTGTCTTGTGCGAATGTCATGATCCAAACAGGATTCGGATCAAAACATAGTAATATGCTGTCACTAGTCACCATCCCTACAGCACACATCACATTACAAGGACCATTCATACTGGAATGCCCCCATCTGCATATGGAGTAGAAAGGAATACCCTTATCTGCATATAGGACACACAGGAAATCCTTATCTGCACATAGGACATACATGAAACCCTTATCTAAACAAGGGACATGCAAGGAAACCCTTATCTACAGAAGGGACATACAAGAAAACCCTTATCTATGCAGAGGAAATGAAGGAATACCCTTATCTTAACTGATAAGGCCCTCAAAACATCTTATCAGAGGCCAAAGAAGCACAAGAAGCACAGCCACATCCTTATCTCCAATCATAGAGATAACACATGCCACCCATCATTCCCTGATCAAGAAGCACATCACATTTCATATCAATTGATCAAATACAGCCCAGCCCTGATCTTATCTTTTTCTTAACTGATAAGGATACACACATGGCATGGCATCAATTGATCAAGAAGCACAGCCTCAGGAAGATGATTCTAGAAGCATACCCTGGCACAGCCCTTGCCTTTGATTCACACACCCAAGATTGGACCAGCAACATGACTCACTCCCATCAAATATGACTCATTGGTCTATCCATGTCAAATTATGACCCTTATGACATACTCATGACCCCCCATGACTCATTATGACCACCCATGACTAATTATGACTATTTCTGACTCATTATGCCCCCTCCTTTGATTATAATACCTATGTGACTCATTAATTGACTCTGTATGAGTCACAAACCCATGCCTTCCTTTCTTATGACTCCTTATGAGTCATAACCCCCCATGCCTTTCATCATTATGACTCCTTATGAGTCATAAACCTATGCCTCTCCTCTATATGACTCCCTATGAGTCATATCCTATGCTCTCCATTTGATATACCATTCTATGACTCAGTATGACTCCTGCTGTAGAATAGGTATATATAGAGCCCAGTTTCTGCTGGAGATGGCCCAGTCACCTAATCTGACAGGCCCAGTCACAGGACAGTCCCTCTCCCAGATTCTGATTCACCCCTCTGTGTTTGTTTGTATTACTTGTGTAGTAGTACTTCAAATACCAATTGCAGTTCAAGTCATCATTCATTTGTTTAAGGATATCAATTGCAGTTATATTGATACTCCCTTATTACTTGTTTGATATATTTTTCTTGTGTTCTGTCACGTAGTACAGTCACATTCATCTTCTTTCAAGTTCTATTGATCATCACCAAAGATATCCCAGTACTTTATTCTGCACTAGTAGCCAATGTGCGTTTGAAGCTTCGGAATAAAGTCCGATATCTTGATTATCAATTCTACTTGCCTATTGTTCAGTTCATTCATTCTGTACATAGTATTTTGTCACACCTCCCTTTTTGTTTGACATCTACTGTTACACTTGCCCATCGCCCATCGCCTATCGCCCATTGTCCATAATCTATCGCTCATCTCTATTGTACCTCTGCTCATTGTATACTTGCTACTTGTATACTTGACTGTTGTACACTTGTTCATCTTACACTGTTCATACTTGCTTGAGTTATTATCCGCTTATACTCTTGCATACCTCTTGTCACTCAAAGTCTTTACCTTTAGTAGGGAAGACCTCACTGTTCACTCATCCTCTATAAGTCATACATCTGACTTATATTATTGTCAAGTATTTGTTGTATCTTTCAAAGCTAACCTTTGATAGGATTCACACCACAACCCCACCACCCAACAGGAATAACCCAGAGTTATAGAAGAGCTAAATCCTTGTTCCCAAAGGACAACAAGGTAATTTCCCGATCAACGACGCACTCCGGAAACCCTTGGTGTGGATTTGTTCAAACACTTCCCACGCAAAACAGTATTCCGTTTCGAATCCTATCTCCTCTTCCCCCTGCGAGCCCGCTTCCGTCTCGCTACCCCCATCCCTCTTGTTTGACCCCGTCATCAACCTCGCCATTTCATCCCGTGTGATCTCTTTGCGCAGGAACCGCGTGTATAGGACCTTGGCGCGTTCCTTTTGCTCTGCAGCTCTGTCCGTAGCCTCCTTCGCCAACCTGGTCCGCTCAATCTCGGCCTCGCGAATCTTCTTCTGCTCGGCTTCATGCGCCTTGTGCGCTTTTTGCTCTGCCTCGGCAGCCTCCTTTGCCTTCCTCACGTCTTCTTGAGCTTTCTTCGCCTTGGCATGTAACCTCGGGAGCAAAATCTCCCCACCCCATTGCAACGCCTGCTCGTCCTCAATGAAGTCCAACGCCGCAACGGCGTCCCTCCGCATCTCCTCGACTTCCTCGCTACTCTCTATCGGCCCGGTTGTTCGTTCGAACTCGAGATAATTGTACTGTTTGATCAGAGGTAGTCAGCGAAAAGGTTAGCGCAGTTGCGATGACTTACCAAGAGTTCTTCGAAATCCTGTCCCCATGTGATCCACTCTTCTCCGGCAGCGCCCTCCGCTGGTTTCACGTCTGTGTGCGTCTTGAGGGCCTCGAAGGCAGCGGCGACGAATTCGGCCATCGTGTTACGGATCGCTTCTGCAGCGGGCTCCGGCAACAATCAACTTAACAGGGGGGCGGTTTCCAGAGGGAAGAACAGCAGTTTCATTGATAGATAACACTGCTACAAGGGGGGAGGTTCATGGTCTAAAGTCATTGCGAGCCGTGGGGGATACCCAAGACAAGGGGGTCTGCCCCAAGAACCAGACTAAACGTAAAGAAAGGAAAAGAAGAAAAAGTCCGAACCAACAACAAGAACAGTATATATAGTGACTGGTCTTGAGGGGAGGTAAATAGAAATACAACCATGAAGCCATAACATGTCCAACTCTACCATGTGTTCACCATGAGGCGCACATGAGGCGTCCTCATGTCGATGTTCTCGCGATCCAACTGGAGGCCCGGGTGTCATTGAGGGAGAGGTGAGGTCCAGATGACTCGGATGATTTGTCATCGGATCATGTGATGTGCAGAATTGCCTATTCGGGGTCTACACTTGCTGTAACAAGCAAGTGTGCAATCTAGCAAGTGCATTGCACGGTCGGGTCGAAGATGGGTATCATCCAGTGTGGGATTGGTGATGAGAATGTCTTGAGGTGGTGTGGATGTAGTGGCAAGGTTTGCATGAAAGAAAACAAAGGAATGTGTGGAAGGAAAACCAACTAGGACGGTGGGCTAGTCGAGGTCAGACATGTGAACAGCACAAGCTGTACCGGATGACGATGTCTGTGTTGATGACGTATCGAGGAGCGATGTCTTGTCCTGTTTGTGGAACAAGAAGGTCCACTTGATGTCGGTATTCGTCCAAGAAAGGGTATCATTGTAAACGAGTGTGGGAGGTATCGAGATCATGATGGAAAAGGATAAATGAACGTGGGTCCAGGTGTCGAGTCATGGCATGAGTGACAAGCTGTGGGAACAAGTCGTCGGGTACTGCATTGAAGCGGTGTCGTGCGAACAATATGCGATAGGGGTTGGTTCACTGTTTGGGAAGTCGTATGGTCTGTGGTCGAAGTCTAGAAGAGTATGCTCCGGCGATGGTCGGATTAGAGAGAACAGTGAAATGTCTTGTGATCGGGGATTGTCCAGAGTTCGCATGCAGGTGAGGAATGTCGTCGGATCGTCAGGGAGGATAATGGTGGGCACAGGGTATGAATATGGAAACCAAATATCCGGGAATGGCAATTGTCAATTACGTGTCGATATATTGTCGAGGTGGAAGTCAGAAGTATCAATGGCGGAAGGGTTTCGGTGCCGATGCCAAAGATAGATCATAACAAGGTAGAAACCGATCAGGAAGGTGATGGCAATGCTGCCAATAACAATTACGGTAATGAGCTGTGTCGGGAGTACAGCCATTGTGATCAGTTTGTCGTGGGATAGCGTAAACAAGATATCGAAGGGAAAAGACAATGTTGGTGACGTCCATCGGCAAGGAGACTATTCGGGTACAACAAGGTCACGTGGGATATGTCCATGGTTGGTCTGGATTGTTCTAGAAGAAGGGACAAAAAGAGAACAAGAATAAGAAAATACAAGGATGTCCGAATGAAGAAACAATGACGTTGAAAGGAAGACAAAGGACAAAAAGAAATGAAAAAGGAAGGTGTGCAGTGCAGAATCGTCATGGTGGGTATCAGAATGGGCATCGGGGTTGGAAGCGGAGTTGGAAACGTAACACATCGGGTGTGTCATCGTACGGATTGGTGGTGAAGATCGAAGACGAAGGTTAGCAAACATCGACGCATCACTTCTGTTTATAAGTCAGACTCGCACGTGACTTTCCCACGGCCCACGCGATTGACTGAGGACAGTCAAGATTTGAGTAAGGAGGAAAAATGATACGCAGTCTCTCCCTTTGGGCATGGAATCTCTCATAGGATCCAATTCTACTTTCCCTACGACTCTTCCGCGTCCCGTGTACATGCGAAACATCAGCGCGCCGCCCGCGACTTGCGCGACTTACGCCGATCAATGCGCGCGTGACTGCGACATCTTCACTGTATCTTAACCGCGCAACCCGGTCTCAATACGCTGAAACACGACCGTTAAACACGTCCTACACGTTCGGACACCGAGTCCGATACAGTCATCTACTGGCCCTTGGGTCAATCAAATCTTTGCCGGAGTTGACCAAATATACTGTAAGTTTATGGGAAATTTCGTACCAGCCAATCACTGCATGACCAAATAGTGTAGATATTTGAGCACAAATTTTAACTATCGGAGAGCATTTGAGCTGAATAAAGGCAGATCAGCGTCAAAGTCTCTTATCGACGATCAAACGGGTCCTCGGGTCGCATCACATCACGCTCCAAATTTGGTACGAATCACGATGAAACTCTAAATTGTTTAATCGTCAAGTTCCACGTCACTCTCCTCATCGTCTCGCTCGCTGTCATTTCCATCCTCTGCACCTCGTTTTGGCTTTGGCAATGCTCTCTCAATAGGTCCCAACTTTGGCTTCCGCCACCGGCGCTTCCTCCTTTCTTCCTTGGCAGTATCACGCTCATCTTCCCACATCTGCAAGTCCTCCTTGTATCTTGCCCTTTGCGTTGCTATGCGGGCCTTCCGTTCATCATCCTGGATCTTCCATTCCGTGAGCACCTCCTTGTAATTCACCCTTTGTAGTCTCCTCTCCTCCTTTGCCGCAGCTTCCTGTTCTTGCCTTGTCTCCTGCTCCACAACTGCATTGAAAAAAGTTTCGCCATCCATCAGCTTCGGCATGCCATCACCAAGTAGTTTTCGTTTCTTTCTTGACTTTTTCTTGTCCTCATTTGCCTGCAACTGTGCCTGTGCACGTTTCACATACATTCCCTGTAAAACTGTTGTAGCTTGCATTGTGACCATCGACGATTTCCGTTTCTTGTCCCGAGACTCAGCCTCTTGCAAGGCTTCTTGAAATTGTCGCTCCCGGTCTGTCAAGGGTTCCATTTCCAGAAGATGGCTGTACCGACTCTGGCTCTTGAAAGGGGAAATCGTAGATGGAGCAAAAGTAGGTGGGATTGAAGCAGCAGCCAGTGGTGAACTCGAGACGAGAAAGGAGGCCGATGATGATTCAAGTGTCTCGATTGCAGATCGGGCATTTGATGAGGTCTGCGTCTGCACTTCAGAGCGGTTTTCTGTTTCTGCATTATCTGCATTATTTGCATCGGCGACCTTTAATTTCATTTCTTTGTCGATCAGATCTGATATCGCCTGGATTGGGGGGGTCAATGGTATTGGAAGGATTCCACGAGTTGAAGTTTCCAAGCTTGGGGCCATGGTTTGTTCTGTTATCACCCCTGGATCAAATGGAACAACCCCAGTCTTTCGAAAAGCAGCTTTGATGTTATCAGGGGTGAGGGCTGCCAGGTGAGCCTTCGCATACACTCCAAGGAAGTTGGTTTTGTCCACTCTAACCCCATTCTCTCTTTCGAAGCAATCTCGGGCCTCACTCCATCGCCGTTTCGCCACACTGAAGATTACAACGTCAAGACCTTGGTAGGCATGTGTAGAATGTGATGGGTAGCAGAGAACATGAATGCTGTGCTCGCGAGCATATTCAAGGAAACCTCGGGTGAAGTGTGAGTTATGACCGTCTACCAACAGAAGTCGCCGGCGACCAGCAGCCTTGGCTTTTGTATGCTTATCGAAGTGCTTGATCCATTCAATGCCAATTTCGCCATCTGTGTACCCTTTTTTTTGGTATCCCAGCCTCCAGGTTTCTGTAAGCATACATCAAAAAATCATCAAATCAACTACTCACGATGCATTAAGGGGATTATCTTGTTTCCATGATGTCTGATAACCCTCCCCTTTGAATATTACAGCAGGGGGGATGCTTGTGCCGTCGGCACATATGGTGACTATCACGGTGATATTCTCCCTTGTTCCACTCCGTTGCTGATGCTGAATGCTCTTTTCTGCAGGCCCAAAGACTCGCTCTGACATCCCAATCCCCTCCTGAAAGCCAGACTCATCGGCACCAAAAATTAATGCATCTGGAATGGGTTCGTCACCATCTTCTCCCTTCACTGTCTCCTTAAAAAGCCTGAAGAATGCCTCCTTTGTAACAGGATTGACTGCACGTGCACGAGAGTGGTCCAATGGATGAGACCAGAAAGGCTTGAGACGGCTGGAATGTCGTTCAGCAAATCGGTGTGTCCATTGCTTCCCAACACCCTCTTGTGGGAATCCGGAGTTTTGGCCATATTTTGCATAGCAGATTTCATCAACATGCTCTTTGAGTCGTTTATGGCTGAGAGGGAAGCCTCGTTCAGCCAAACTGATTGCATAGTCGACTACGACCTCTTCTTCTTCCTTCGTAAGCCAAGCCTTCCCTGCATTGAAGTCTCGGATACTCTGACGTCCTTTCGCTCGTGCCAGGATAGTTGTCCTTGATAGTTTGACAACCCGTTTTGTAGTCTGGAAGCACTCTGCCTCCACTTCTTTGATAACCTTCCGCACCCCCTTCGTGCCAGATTCAGAATCCCTTTCAGCACAGAATTTTTCCACAGCAATCTTCTCCCATTCATCCTTGAGTTCAGCCTGTAGTCTCTGGGTCTGAGTTTTGGATTTTGCACGGCCAACCATAGAGTCGTTGAATGTGTGAAGAATAAATTTTCATCATTAAGAAATTAGTGTCCCAAAAAGGCAGGTGTGATGTGACATGCCGATTGCTCAAAAACCTGGTCTTGAATGGAGTTTTCATGTTTCCTCTCACACTATGGTCAGAAACACATCACTATATCATTGAGAAGTATGTTAGGATGACTGTTGGTGGAGTGGTTGGAAATCTGACCAGTATTTAAGCTTTAATTGACGAAACAAATTTCACTTTTGATCAATTCTACCTAAGGTCATTGCCTGTAATTAGATCGGGAGACCCTACACCCTCAAGACTCCCATAGCAGGTGGCTATAGCATATTAGCACACATATCAAAAGGGTGGAAGTCACAAGTTAACAGGGGACTGTAAAATTAGTGATTGACCCGAGGAGTGGTAGTGGCCCAAGGGCCAGTAGATGACTGTACCAGAAATGTAATTCATCCGGTTTATCTTCGTCTTTTCGCTGACTTTCATGTGATATTCGCCGTTATTTCAAATCCTTCGCTATTCCGTTCCCGTTTCGTTGCTTTCATGCGATATTTCGCTGCATTTCTATTTCACTCATCCACCCTTTCCCCCTATCCCTTTAGAATATAAAAAGTGTCCTGTAGTAGAAAATATATGAAGAAGAACCCAGTTCTCCCCTCCCCATTAGTTTGCGTCTTAAGTTTAAAAATCCAGTCATTCCCATTCCAATCTGCGTCTTTTCTCATTGCGCACTCTCCGCTATCGCGACCCAAGTCGTAGTGTAGAACCCTCGTCTCGTCGCGTCATCGCTGCGTATCGCGCTGTCATCTAGGACACCCAGCTAAGCCTTCCGATTCTTGTTTATCACTGCGTTGCGATATCGCGTTACCTCGCGACCCTCCGCGTTTGTTTATTTTATCGCGCATATTATCGCGCATTATCACGTTATTGTCGGGAGTGTCCCAAGTCCCGTTTGCACCTTTGCGACGTTTTCATCTTTTATTATCTCTTTATCCGGGGTTATAGACGTGGAAACCACATCAGCGACATGGGAAAGCGGGTAGAAACCCCGGGGTGAAACTCGAGGAAAGGAGAGGCGCAAGGGCTCTCGATCGCAGAGGGCGAGTGCAGTCCGTACGAGTCTTGAACCGTAACGTCGGGCATGATTAGACTACAAAAAAGTAAACTTTAAATTCAGGTAAACGACAAAGCTTCCTGGTAACGCGTAACGATGGGTATCAGCGGCAAAGACAAGACGAGGACAGGCACAGAACAAAACCATATTGTTGAAACTTGAAATGTCGTGGATAGTCGTGATAAATGCATAAACCAATACGTCAACTACATACAACTCGTCGTGAACTCTGTGTGCGGAAAAAACGCTGAAAAACAGGAAACAGAATACAGTCACCGCCATGTCGGTCGCAATGACTTGTTGAAACTCATATCCGCACTCCCATTGGGATCCACCAGGACAGACAAATTCGCCATTGAAAAGATACCGCTTTGCTTCTTGGTCGATTTTGCTGTCATTGATCTCGACATGCTGCCATTCGCGCCCAAGAGCGACATCCTCTTTGCCCTCTTTGCAGGCGACCTATCCCCAACCATCACTCTCCTCGCTCCTCCTCCTTTCCCACAATCTACGCTGGTTGGTGAAAGTTGTGGAATCATGCTCGATCTCCGCCGTCCCTTCTCACTGCGCATAGGTCCAATGTTCGACCTTCTCCTCCCTCCTCCGCTCTTACTCAATCCCCCAGCTACCCGCGACATCGATGGTCCCCTCCTCGGCGTCGCATGCACACCATGCACATGCCGCTCGCGGTTCCTGGGGACATGCAGGCTGTTGCCTCCGCCGGACGCACTACCGCTTCCGCTGCTGCTGGTAGAATCATCTGGCATTGGCATTGGCAATTGATTGACACTTCTGTCCGCCAAAGGTTGACAGTTTCCGCGCCTAACAGGACTCCCGCTCTCATCATCCTCCGCGAGACTTCCCAGAGTTGACCCCTTGAATTTCATCTTGAGGAAACTACGATCCAATCGGCTCGCCCGCGGTCTCTTCGCACCAAACGGCCGTGTCGATGTCGAAGATATTAAGGAAGAATCACCCATGAAGGGGGGTAGAGACGTCGACATGAAGCCCACACTGACGCTGTCGTCCATCTTCTCGTCTTCCCATTCGCTTTCGGAGCCACCAAATGATACCTGACGTGGCGGAGGTAGCGTCGATCCGCAGGCTTCTGGAGGCGTAACAGCAATCGACTTGGACTCCAGCTCCCACAATTTTCCTTTCGGCGATGCATCATCTAGACCCCCTTGTCCGGCCTCGTCCATCCACTGAACGGTCTTCGCGGTCTTCTTCTCTTTTTCTTTGTCAGACGCCCTCTTGTATGGTGCTCCCGCCAAGCTGGACCGTAATGATTTCCGTGGGGACCTGATGCTTCTCCGTCCTGGAGAGTGGTCCGAATTTGTCAATCCATGAGAGGACGGTCTTCCAGATCCGACAGATCCATACAACGATGATCGCCGCGAGCTTCCTTGTCCTCGCTGCAATACCACCGGACCAGAACTCAGTCGCCGAGTGAACGTTGTGGTGTAACCCTTGAACGTTTCCAAAGACGAAGTAGGAACGGTCGCATCGATGTTGTACCCTTCAGTCGAATGCCCAACCAATTTTACGAATGTCTCGTCATTCTTCTCCTTCACATTCCTCAGCGATGCCGCAACTCTCTTGACTGTGCCTTCCGTCCCCTCATTGCCACCTCCTTCTATCGCCCCACTCAGAGCCATGCCAGCCTCCCCTACCATGACCGTGCACCTCCCAAGCATACCAAGAAATGTCACCACCATTTCTGACATTCCTTCAACTGCCCCCCTCATGACGTCTCTCTCCTCCTCGGCTCTGGCCCGCTCCATCTCAGCTTTCCTACACCTCGCATCCAGTTTTACATTATCCACACTAACTTCATCTAATTTCTCCGACCTTCGTTCAGAAACAGCGCGAAGTGTTGCTTCGAACATCGCCAAAGAGTTGCTTGAACGTTTCAACCGAACATTCAGACTCGACTCCGGTCTGATAGCCTGGTCATCTGGAGCTGCCAGAGCTCGCAATAGAGCGCGCTCTGCGTCTAAATCCGATGGAAGTGGACCTGAACTGGCTAACGTATACGAGTCGATCTCCTGCAAACGTGTCCGTGCGACCCTTAGCCTAGTATTCGCCACGGACAGCTTGCCTGAACATGCTGCGCCATCGAGGATCGATGTCTTGGTGTGCTCAACCTTGACTTTCATGTCGGTTTTAGCTCGCTCAACTTCTGCATTTGCTTCTGCCCTCTTCCGCCGCAGGATATCTCCTTCAGCGTTGAGCTTCCCTGCAAGTTTCGCTTTCAGCTCTGCTACTTCAACATTGAGTCTGGTTATGGCTTCAACATAGCGCCCGACATGTCTGTCAACATTCACAACATTACGTGTGACGACCTTTGTCTTGATTTTCGTCGCACGCTCCGCGTACAGCAGCGTGTTGTGCGTGTCGTCGAAGTGATTGGATGTCGGAGCGACGCAGACTATCATGACGGTTTTGCAATTACCGCCGAGCGAGAATTTGAGCAGACGGGTGAGTTTACTGTTCCGGTAGGGTACGTGACGGATGGCACCACCGCTTTCGCAGAGGGCATTGATGCAGTTGCCGAGGGCGAGTAGGGATTTATTTATATTGGCGCCTTCTACCATGCGTTGGCCCATGTTCAACGTGGCAGCGGCTCGCTCGCTACCTGCGAGATCAATAATTGACAGCGTTGCCATGGTTCTCTGTTCTGTGACCGCCGCCGTGCGAGGAGATTGTGTGACGTGTACTTGCAGGACGGCATGTGATCGCGAGCTCGTTTCATTGGCATGCGTTGGGCTCTGCGTCCGTCGTAAATTCCCCTGCAACACTATGTCCTTAACTTCCTCCGCGGAAGTAGGTCGGAGTTCGACAAGTCCCACGACTTTGACGGTCTTGTCTTCCCGAATGGAAAGGCCGCCGCGAGGGAGAGGCGAATTTTGGTCGGCCAGCAGGTCCCGAATTTCTTCATTGTAGATCTCAAGGAAAGTGACCATTACATCTACGTTGTATTCGTCCCTGCGGTCCTCGATACGTTGGAAGAGGTCGGCCATGGTGAGATAGATAATACCTGGGTCAGAATCGGCGCCACTAATGGTATGCGTTTTGCCACAGCCTGTCGCCTGGAAAGTATCGAGTTATTACTCCTGTAGCATCAAAACAAGGTAAAGAATGAGCTAACCCCATAGGCAAAAACGGTCGCGTTATAGCCATCAAGGAGACCATTTAAGAGTGGCTGTGCCGTGGATTCGTATACTTCTTGCTGCCTCGCCTCGTGATTGAAGACTCTATCGAACATGAATCGTTTATCCTTATATCGTTTCGTTCCTGGAGGAAGGAAGCCGCGTTCCACAAATGCCTTTACTCTGTCCTTCTCGTCGGGATCAAATGTGAGGATTCGGTCGTCGACGATCTGCACAATATCACGCAAACAGGATGTGGTTACGGCAGGTCTCCCTGGAGTTGATAAAGCACCGTCCCCGCGTATCGTTGTGTCGAAACAAGGTTCAGGGAGACGGGCGGCTTCCCATGATGTTGGTGGACGGACTCGGACTGTAACGAATGGATTTCAGCGATTGGGAAGTGAACACAAAGAAGAGATTAAAACCTGCAACGGTGATAGAACCAGCAGCAACCATGTTAGATCTCAGTGGACGTTGTATATTCCTGCAGTCAAGTCGAACTAAAGTCGTTTACACAAGTTGGTTGGGCAGAGGAAAAGGAAAAAAGGCGAACGGTCGAACACGACAATCCAAACCAGTCACATGACCGCGAATGATCCAATCTAATCTAATCTCAATAAATAAATAAATAAATAAATACAACAACGACGGGATGTCCGCGACCATTCGAGTATCCTCGCCTTCAGACTTCCACGTCCACCTCCGCCAAGGTAGCCTTGCATCTCTCGTGGTTCCACATGTCCGGCAAGGAGGTTTCAGTCTTGCATATGTTATGGTTCAACCACCATCTTCAGTTTCTTCTTTCGTCTCACAATTATCTGTAGCCCAACCTCATTCCGCCCATTACAACTACCGAACAAGCGTTGGCTTACAAGGCCGAACTCGAGGCGATTGACCCAAGCGTCGAGTATCTGATGACGCTTTATCTCTCCCCAAATCTCACACCGGACGAGATCAAGAAGGCAAAAAATGCAGGCATCGTTGGTGAGTCGTGAATTACGGGATACATCGGCTACTTTCTCATGCTATTCCAGGAGTGAAATCTTACCCCAGAGGCGTAACGACTAACTCGGATGGCGGGATCGAGTCGTACGAGATGTACTACCCTGTGTTTGAAACAATGCAGGAAGTAGACATGGTCCTCAACCTACACGGAGAGATCCCCTCTGATGCGACCACAAACACGCACGTTCTCAATGCCGAATCGCGTTTCCTCCCCCACCTCCGTAAATTGCACACCGCATTTCCACGGTTGCGAATCGTCCTCGAACACGCTACCACCCGCGCGGCTGTCGAAGCAGTCAAAGCATGCGGTCCCACCGTCGCGTGCACCATCACTGCTCATCACCTTGCGCTGACAGTAGACGACTGGGCCGGTCAGAGCTGGAATTATGCAAAGCCGGTGCCGAAGTATCCAGACGATAGGGAAGCCTTGAGAGAGGTCGTCAAGGAAGGTAACCAACATGGACTCGGGTTAACCGCATTTCCTTGGGTTGCGTCTAACAAGATGGGTTATAGGTCACCCACGCTTTTTCCTGGGGTCGGATTCGGCTCCACACCCACCAGCCACGAAATCAACAAGCTCCCCATCCAAGGGGTGTGCAGCAGGTATATATACTTCCCCGATTCTACTACCACTTATGGCACATCTCCTGGAGTCTTTTGGCGCCGTCGATAAGTTGCCGAACTTCGTGAGTACCTTCGGTAGGAACTTCTACCGCCTGGATGTACAGATCAATTCAAGAGGTGTGGGGACAGAGTCTGCAGAGCTGAGAAGAGTTGAGAACGGACTCAAGGTGCAGGAGAAGTATGGGATGGGTGGTGAATCTGTGGTCCCGTTTTGGGCAGGAAGAACGATTGGTTGGGAGTTGGTGGGTTGGGATAGAGAAGGTTGACGGGAATGCCTTTGACCTGATAAGTCAGGGAACCTGAGCTGGTTCCTAGCAACACAGCGTGGGCACACACCAAATGTACCTACATATTGATTGTTCCCTTGAAAACAAACAAGTTAGCTGTGTTGCGCACGTGACATTGCCACTGACATGCGTTCTTCATTCGACCATAAACAAACCTGGATTCTGGGCAACACCCTTGTTTCAAGCGTTGTTGGCTAATATTTCACGTCCCATAGTAACTCACCCCACCGCCAGGCTTCTCTCGCTATTCCTCATATCATGCACAGTTCCATTTCTAATACAGGTACAGTGTCCCGTCTCCCTGTTTTGCATTTCACTGTACGCTCATTTTTGCGCGCACAAGATACCGACCATTTCCTATCCTATTATGGGTCCCCAGATGCGGGTCAAACTTATGTGCCTTTAGAGAAGGTGCCACCGCTTGCTTCGCATGGAAGGCACCTGTCCACGGACTCGGTGTCCTCTTCCGACTACTCTCTGGAGTCAATAACCGATGCAGGCCTGATTAATTTCGAGAGGCCGAAGAAAGAGTCACCGGAGCGATCTCGGCGTTCAGGTACTCGTTCGGAAGAAGGCAGAGACAGACGCCGGCTTGCTTTTGGGCAGAAGGATCCTTCTCAGGATTCTCCGCGAACCAAACTTTCCGGGCACGACTGTCACAGTGACATCGGCCACTCAAACAACTTGCTGACAAGACGAGGCCTCGACGAGCACATTGGATATCTTGCCTTGGTCCCTCCTCCTGCCTCCAAGCTACATTCTTACCTCACGCCTCCCTCTACTGCTCCAATATCAAGCGGGGGAATGACGCAGTCCGTACAAGCCACACATTCTATGCTCGGCGGACATTACCGATCCCAGTCAGATATCAACTCTAACCAAGGAGGACCTCATCCGTCAACTCAAGACATGGTGGCGGCACGCAGAAAGAGCCAGCCGAAGCCTGATATTAACAACGACACTCCCATATTTCATCAACCACACACACTTCCACAGTCCCCGAGAGGAGACGTTTTTGATGCCTCTGATTCCAAGTCACTCTCTTCCCACGTACCTCTCACCGGACACGATAGGGCACTTGCAACCCCGAAGGGTATATCTGCCGAAATTAGACACGAAGAGGATGTCCATGCCCCGGTAGCTCCGCTGGAAATTTCATCTGAGATCATCCAGCCGTTAGCCATTGGAAAGAAAAGTGCTCAGGCAAGAACTATTCCGGTTATTTGCGCAGAACAGACACCATCTCCGCCATTTTCCCCTGTAGCCACATCAAATTATCTCAACTACCAACCAGGTTCGTTGAACAACGTTCAGAGGTGTATCCAGTCAGCTAATATACGTAATCTGTCTTGAAAGGTGTCCACGCGACTGCTGGTCCACTTCCGCCCCCACCCAAGGCCATTTACGCAGTCAACCCTAATTCTCCTGCGCCCCCTCGGCCACCACGACTGCATTCACCAACTCGTCGTCGAGGTGATTTGGAAGCCGTCAAGCAAGCTTTGCAACTTCCCCGGTCAGTTGATGCCGCGTTATCTTCAAAATCGTCTGCGTCGTCGTTCGAGAACAATATTCCAAAGTCGTCTAGAAAAGAAACCGTAGACCAGAATGAAATTGATTTCAAGTACGTCTCACTGGCAATGTCGGGTGAGCTGAGTTAATTTTTATGGATCAATACACACAGCTCTAAGCACCGACCCTCAACGTCATTTCACCGGCGGGAAGGAGCCTTCCCTCTTTCCGTGCTACTTTCGGCAGAGTCCCGGACAACCATTCCCAAATCACGTCAAACTGCACCTTCGGAGAAGCCGGATGTAGACAGTGATGTCAACACTGTCATGGCTCCAAACTCTACATCGTTACCTGTCCCGAAGAACATACCGGTAAGATCAGGAGTTGAGCCTCACCAGGGTGATAGTTGTAGTCCTCTCCCTTCTCGGGAACCAACACCATCATCTGACGGCACAGGAACATCGACAGACATCTCGTGCTCCTTACCGACTCAACGTCGTGATGGAATTACCCCCAGTCCGCCTCCGAAGAGTCCCAAGGGCCTTAGGGCTGCTCTGGTCAATTTCAGGCGGTTCTCAGCTTTACCGCGGACACCCTCGAGTCGAGGATCGAGTACTGGTCCAAAGACGCCCTCTCCTTCGCCGACACCTTCTCCTTCCGCGATACCTCCCCGCCCACTACCTCGGATGCAGAAATTCAAATCAAATTGGCCTCCTGCGATGCATTACAATGATGTACATGCCAAGAGGGCCACACAGGACCGCTGCGTAATATACGCGCGAAAAATCAACGAGCTATATATCTGTGATTGTGGCTTGGCCGATTGGCTGAAGGAGATGAAATATAAAGGCCAGTCAGGTTGTCCACCATGTTTGGGGAATCTTTGTTGACTGTTCCTTTGAATTTGGTAGGTTTAAACCCTCAACGAACAACGACCCGGACCAATGCTGCGCTTATGCTCTCCACTTCTGCACCCACTTCACAACCCAGACAAATTTCCGGTTCATCCATCACCTCAGAAGTCACATTCCCGAGACGCGCCGATGCTTCTGCGGCTACTGACCTCTCATTCAAACCAAATGGAGACATCACAGTACCCACAGTACCCCCACCTCTGCCATATCCATCGCTAGCGCAGACCCAGTTGGCACTACCTTCTAGGTCAAATTCCATTCTTAGCGCTTCATCATCCATACGGATGCTGACTACACCCGGTAAAACTGGTGGCTTTTTTGCCTCGCTCGGCAGAAAGACCAGCGTTAGGAAGGATAAGGCCAATTCGTCGTCGCCAAGTACCAAACACCTTTCCAACAATCCACCATCAAATTCCGCGCCACGCCTCGTCAACATACCAAGTTCCCCCTCCGTCCCAGGTGGACCTCGCGCACCTCCAAACCGCGCGCAACGCTCCAAGACTGTTATGATATCTTCCTTCTCATCGAAAACGGATCGCAAACATTCACTCAATCGACGGCCGTCCATGTTCGACATCTCTTCCGAACGAGTCTTGAACACTCAAGTAGATCCGGAGTTTGCTTATCAGGTTGACAAACTTGCCGATCTGCTTCCCCATGCAGACCGAGACGTTTTGGCAAGTTATCTCCGTCGTGCTGGACAGGATATTCTCGCAATCGGACAATATCTAGAGGACGAGAAAAATGGGACGATTCGACGAGACTGATGGACTGTCATGACTCTATTTATTGAGCTACATTCACTTTGCTCTCAACAGAGGCTTCGGCTAACGAAAGACATTGTGTAATTATCGAATGCATTTCTAATCTAATACGATACAATGTAGTGTACAAATTGTTCACGGTCAACAAAGCCAAAAAGAGACAATGATTCGTCTGTCAACACGGGAGGACCTTGGCATAACCAACGAGACCTGACATTGGAACTTCTGATGGTTTAATCCGTCAAAACAAGAAACTATCTTGCCCGGCCAGCGGGTCTGAAACCTCCCATTCGCTTATTGGCTGGCGGAGCAAAGACTGCTACCCATAAGCAGACAAGGTTCGACAAAATTGAACTTACTGCGTTGATTGGTCCTACTTGTTGAAACCGCCGAAGCAGACCAACCGCCATCATTTATTCGTCGGACAGGAGGGCGATTTTGATTTAAGAGTAAGTTTTCGACTTCGTTTGCGCTTTCTGATGGCTCTGACGCCGTGCCAGATCGATAGGACCGATCAACTTGGGCAAAAGGTTGACGGTTAGATACATTTCTTGCCAAAACCTGTCCAGGTTGGCCGTGGGCTTGGTGTTGTTGGGACCACACAGAGCCTTGTTGTGGTACAAATGAACCTGCGATAGTACGATTGATAATCGGTGTTCTTTGGATCTAAGCCCCGTAAAGTCAACAAGCGACGCCCTTCGAAAGGAGTGCCGTCCACCTTGTTGGCTTCCATCCCTCCTACAACTGCTTCAAGATCAACAGTGTTCCCTAAACTATTTCCAAACACTCTCGCAGCTGGTTGATCAGGATTCGAATTATTGGGCCCTCCGAAGCCAAGCGAGCCATTTTGTGCTGGAATAGGGGCAAGTAAGGCTTTACGCTTGATTTTGTCATGCTGGATCTTATGAGGAGTCAATCAGTCACACCCTCATAATTTCCAGATTTAACCGACCTTCAGTTTCTGATACTCCTTGTCTCGCTCTCTCGAGGCATCTTGCAATTCCCGAATCTTCCTGCGTTCTAGCTCTAGATCACGCTCGAGCTCTGATACAGATGGTTTGAACAGTGTCAAGGGCGATTCTGAACCAAATCCACACACCGGAAACCTTACTACCTAAAATACTAATCTCTCCGTTCGCTGGTGACTGGAGTTGTTAAAACGTCTGAAGAGGCTGTCCGTCATGTTACCTTCTCTGATAACATTTTCCAATTGTTTTTGTAGCTGAGCATTCTTATCGTTAACGTTGCGAACGACAGCTTGCTGGAACGAACTAGAATGATTTAAGAAACATAATTGGGAACCAATGGTATAACGCTGACTGTTCTTGATGAACCTGATACTGCCAGAACGAGATGGCGCTGAAATGTCAGTATCAGCGACTTAGAATGTTCGAACCGCACGTGGACGGGCGTACCGGCTACAAATTTCAAGAATGATTGAGGGGCTCAAACCGGATAGGACGGACTGGCGATCAAAATTACAACACAATTATTTAACACGGGGGGAGCAGACTTACTGTTTTGTAGTCATTCGATGGATGCAAGGAGCAGACCTGACTCGCTCGTAGCAGCTACAAAGCGGAGGAGGCGTTGCCACTCACCACAACGTCATCTCTATAAGGGAATTACTAAAGAAGAGTAACGTATACAGCGAACAAGGATCCAGTAACTCACGGCTCCGTCAGACTTGTTTCACAGGCTGTAACATTCTAAGCTCCAGTCATGTTCAACAAAAGTAGCCACTCACCAGGACAAAGACGGGCGGCGTTGAATAATTCATTGGCACAATCAACTGATACATGGGAAGGCGTCAGTCAAAAGGATCTAGGTTCAGGATAAACGACGCACCACAGAAGATGTGAGAGCCTGCACAGAAGGGTTGAGGACTGGCGCAAAGTTTTGGAAAACGCCAAACCGTCAAGACTCACATGTAGTCTGGTAATAATAGATCAGGACATTCCCTGTTGATTAGAAAAACTTGGAATTAACGCACAACAACCGCCTTGTCCGTTAGTGTCCTCCGACATGTGAGTCGATTGCATTTCAAGTCGGTGTCCATCTTAAATATGGATGAAATTAACTCCTAGCACCCGATAACCAGTCCTTGAAAAATACCACGCTAAAGGTGATCCGGGTGTAACCAAAACCGGCCACACTGCATGAGGGCAACAACAAGACCACAAATTGTGGTCAACTACGACAACGCGAATCTCACTGTTGATAATCACGTGACTTAGCAGCAATGTATATTTCACAGAATTTCGATAGCAAGTAATCAGAACAACGTGGACACGTCCGTGTCATTAAATAGTCGTGAATGGAGGAAGGGGTCGGAAACGGTCAAATATGTTTCCCGATAGCCAACTTGGAAGTGTAATCTAAAAGTCTAAAATGATACAGTTAGTATGCAATATATATATACATGCGCACTGTTCGGCGAGAACACGATAGTTAGGGTCTCCAAATGCTATTACGTGCTGGGGTATGGGGAGCTGATTTATGAAGGCGATGGGTAGACGCCTTCGACGGTGTGGTGGGTCGAAAGTATAAATTCTCTGCATCCGCTCGTCTCATGAACTGGATCGGCATCAGTGGGGATCCCGTAGATGGTGTAGAAGCCAATGAGCGCGGACTCCGCCCACTTGGAGTTAATAAGGAAAAAGACGGAACGAAAGAGATCGTAGGATCAGGTGTGCTAGGTGGCCGAGGCGGTGTTTCATTGATCTCAGGCGCTTCAAGCAATGTTGTCGAACTTATCCATTTCTCCTCATGGGCCCCAGAGCGAGGTGGTGAGTCTGGCAGGAGACGGAAAGCGTCGGCAAAATGATCCTTGATGAATCTGTGGGCAAGGATCAGCTTCACGACCTGCAGTACTGTTAATGTAAAGAAAGTCGCACTTGGATAGTTCAGCCCACCCGCCTCCAACGCGTACCATGACGGTCTGAGAACGCAATATCCGACAAAAGCAGAGTTTTGGGTCTTGGTCACCAATCCAATATTTGCCACTCTGATCCTTCCAGGTCTCCGCCACCACTTCAATATTGATATTCATAGGGAGTTGGTTCACCACTTCCCCAACAGCCATGTCGAGTTTGTTCTTGGGGTCCGCAATATAAGTCTTTTTTGTGACGGAAGTACTTTTAGGGGGCGTCGAAATTCTTGGCAATGTTGGGAATGATTGTCTTGGAGCGCGCGCCCAAGTAGAAGTGGAGACTGAAGTGGATGGCCGTGAGGGAGTAAACACAGAGCGTGAATATGGAGGACCATCCGAACATGTGGGAGAACCACATCTTTTGGTCTGGCCAGTCTGGGCTCGAGGAATAGACGGTCGCCTGGATGGTGTCTGAATTGAGGACGTCGCCGAAGACAAGCTGGTCGTGCGCTGCCGCGATGCATACGTTGAACTAACCAACGAAGATTTAGAGAAGTTGATTGGTCCAGATGTCGAACGATGACTGGATATGGTAGACATTCGGCTCGATGATCGGCTGTGCAGATCTGCTGATCCAGAGAACATTCGTGTTGAATTCGGGTTCGGATGAGAAGGAACCAGAAATCGTTGATTCGATGGTCGTACCGAAAGATTGGAATAACCATTCCTCTTCTTGACAACAGGAAGGCTGCCAACACTGCTGTTACGGCCAGAGCTATTTTTACCAGAGCTTATCGCGCTGGCTGGTCGAGATTTATTCCCATGAATGCGGTCGTTACCCATGTCTTCCAATTCACTCCATGTTTGGAGAATGCGCTTCCGCTCCGCCACGGCCCGAGGGTCATCGGCGACAGCTGCGAACTGAGTCGACATGTTGTTAATGACGGTTTTCGTGAACAACAGGCGAGCAGACAACTGCTCTTCTGGGGATAAATTCGCTTGGGTGACATGAGTAGACGATGACAGTTCCATAGGCGGAGCAGGGAAACTATCAATGTGCTCCAGGACATCGCTGAGGGCCGTGTCGCAACTATGGATAGCTTCCGACAGTTTGGAAAGCTTGTGTATTCGAAGCATCATTTGAGCGGATGCCTCAACTTCTACTCTGAGAGATCTAAGTTCCGTGTCCACGGAGGGATCATCAACAGACGATGGTAGGCGATTGACATCCTCCGAAAGTGCCGAAAAGTCTACCTCCATTTGCCTCGCTCGTTCTTGACTTGGGAGATGAGCAGACGAAGAGGATGGCAACCGTGAAACCTCGTTGATATTCACGGAGCGCAAGCGCTTCCTCAACTCCAGGATGAGAGCTTGCAGACCGGTTATTTCTTCTGTTTTCGTGTTTTTGTGAAGGGTTATAGATGGAGCCACACGCAACCCAAATACATCTGGGATCTCAGGTGAGTCTACAGTCACATGTTTATGTCAGGCAGCACCAACCTTCTCCCAGTTCACCAAGCATGATGCCCTTCAAGCTAGCGGCAGATGGTTTCTTGTGGCGTTGAGCTTTGGCCTTTGACTTGGCACCGGCTTCTTCACTGGAACGAATCTTTCTTGCTTGGTTTTCCACTTCCTTGCGCTCTCGGACCAGTTTTGGATATTCTAGCTCTTTTGCCGCTTGCTGCTGTTTATCTGTGTGTGAGCAGCGTCCCTCTGCTGGACACACCTCTTCGTCACGCAACTGTTCCACCACCTCCGATTGTACTTGCTCTTGCTTTTTCAGCTGAGCCATTTCTTCTGCATGAGATTGGCACTCCTCTGCCATACATGCCTCTTCTGCCTGCAACCTTACCCCTTTCTCTCGCTGATGGGTTGCCCGCCTCGAAGTGTCTTCTTCAACTTCCTGACGTTCTTTTTCCATGCGTGCTTCCTCTGCCACCAACTGCTCCGTTACCTGTTTCGATCTTTCTGTTTCTTCCGCTACCTGACGTGCTTTCTCGGCTTGAGGTTCGCGTTCTTTTTCCAAGCGAGCTTGTTCTGCACGCAGCTTCTCCTCTACCTCCCGATGTTCTTGCTCAATTCTCGACGTCTGTGCTTCTGCCAATTCATGACGCTCCTGCTCTGCTTGTACTCGGTATTCTTCCGTCAAACGCAACTGTTCTGCAGGCGCTGTGTCCTCCCACCGAAGCCTTTCCCGCTCTCCTTCTTCCGCTGCCAGGTGTTCCTTCCGAACTTGTTGTTCCTCGGCGAAACGGGCTTCTTCGGCCCGTACTTTCTCTGCTGCCTCTATCTGTTCTTGTTCTAGTCTCGACCTTTCCGCCTCCGCGACAACCCGACGTTCTTGCTCTGCTTGCATTCTGTGCTCCAAAGAGATGCGCTCCTCTTCTAGTTGCCGAGCCACGAGACGTTGTGCCTCTGAGATTTGATTCCTGACTATCTCGACATCCGTGCTCCATGAACTGAACTTGAGCTCGGCGTCATTGACGGCTCTGACTCGGGCGAGGTATATGACCTCATACACTGCGGAGTCACGAGAACCAGGCGTGGCGTCCATGCGGCGGAGGAGATCTCGGATAGGAGAAAACGACCTCGCTACCTGTGCCCGACGTAATTGTGTGGAATCCTCAAAGTCTTTCGACAATGACCGAAGCGGCTCCATCACATTGTCCCGCTCCATGACAGTAGATAGAGAACTCCTGTGAGCAATGAGTTCCCGGGCAGCAATGTTGATATCATCGACAATAAAGGCGAGGGAATTATCCACATCTTTAGCCAAACAAGCCAAACGAAGATGATTCCCCTTCTGGTCGAGACTTTGCAACGCGCCAGACAGGGTCATAGCAAACGAATTTGTGTCGCTGCGAACAGCGTCGTCAAGAGCAGAGAGGTCAAATGGCAGTTCGATCGGGACCTGTTGCAGTGTAACACCCAGTTTAAGGTCCTGGGAAGAGAATCGTCTCTTCACGAAACTTCCTTTGTTTGAGATAGGCACATGGCGTTGGGAAACGAAAGGAACTCGTTGTGATAAGCCGTCAATGAAACCTTGAACTATGTCACGAATATCTTGTGCATTGGTCTTCAAATCAAGTTCCAGGCCGGATAGTTTCTGGGATACGCCTCGAGGGAGAAGAACCTGTTGTATGGCAGAGTCAAACTGTATTCTCGAGTCTTCGATGCGAATTTGGAGTTCTTCAGACTCGCTTCGAATGCTACTCATTACCTCCGCTTGTTTCTGGACAGCTTCAAGAAGCCGAGTCATCTGCCGAACGCTCTCTAATAAGCCCGTCAATCCCTTGAAGCTCTGCACTAGCCATTCGGTTAACGAAGCCTCTAACGATGACGACATCAATGATAGTGGTGCTTCGATGTCTCGCAAGAGCCTTCCATGAATACAGTCTAGTTGCTTCGTCAGATCCTCCGGTGCCGTAGGGGGCAGTTGAAAGGTAGTAGGGCTCTCGGGTGTTAAAGGAGTTCCGCTACGGCCGGACTGTTGTCTCCATCTCTGAGTTTCCATTGTCTCACCAAGCTGTCGTCGGATACCTTCCAATTCTTTGAGACCATTCCCCATAAGAGACCAGATGTTCCGAGCATTTTGCAAACGGTTAACCCGAGCAGTGATATCATTTTTGGCATTCTGAGCTCTCTCCTGCAACGAAGTCAAACGTTGGATCTCGGACGCAGCGTGAATTTTGAATGCGGAGTCGATACCTGGACGGTCCAAAGCCAAGAAGGCTGGATGAGAACTTCGTAGCAATTGACTTGCTTTATCGCTTGTTCTGTCTAACTCGTCGACAATAGACGGCAGTAATGCCATAAAGATGGAGTGACCGGCGGGTTCAAGACATGCCTCGGATGTAAGGCTTGGAGGTGTCCCATCACCATGGCTGACAATCACTCCATTCTCGAGACGATCTATGATTGTCATGAGCGTCGTGGACAAGCCGTCTGCATCTTGGGAAATGGTCTCTACGCGTCGAACAGCATCATATGTCCCACGATAATCCTTGGCTAAATCCTCTACCATGCTTGCAATGCCTTTTGCGGTCGCAATCTCTGACGATAGGATCTCGGCAAGGACAGTATTCGAATCTTGCTGATCGGGGAAGAGATGGTGAGATGGAAAAGGGAAACTGTTTATTGACGAAATTGGATTGCTTCTAAGTTGCAGCCTTTTCACCAATCCGTCAGCACGAGTGACGAATGCAGTACTTTGGCGAGCTGTGGGGTGATGAAGCCTGGCAGTCTCGATCTCTTCGAGAAGACTTTGAGCGGCAAGTTGGTCCTTCATTGTTTCGATGTATATTTCATCAGCCCTATGGATTAAGGGGTCTGGTTAGATCAACGGAAGGACCAGTAAGAAAAGAGATATCACTTTCTCCACTGCATAACTACATTCATAACAAACTTATCGATATTCTCCATGTCGTTTATACCTTGGTCCTCGAGTTTGTCTTGCTCATCCAGCAGCTCTTCCGGCACCGGCGTACGACTATTGTCTATCAGCTTGTCAAGTGCCTTCCCAGCTGCAGATATCTTTCCGTGCCTGAGTGAAGTCACGCGGCCAACGAACTGCGCCGCATCTCTCGACAATAGTTCCGCTAGCTTGAAGCGGGCACTGCGAGATAATGAGGAGGGTGTGGAGAACGACGACGACGACGTAGATGCCATAGAAGGCCCACGGTGAGAGGGACCTTCTGTTTTGAACATGTCATAAACGGAAGGTGACCATCTTGCCCGTGTAGTGAGGAAGGACTGAAGATCTGAAATAATATTGCGGCGATCTGCCCAAGCTGCAACTCGTTGATCCTCCCACGCCAGCCTCACACCAAGGAGTTCCAAATTTTCCGACCGGTCCCGTAATAGATGTAAGAGCTTGTCGAGGTCATAGATAGTTGTCAGCGTCAATTCAATCAAGTCGGTGTCTTCCGGAGACAAGTTTCGTTGGGTAGCAGCTTCACGAGATCATGTTCAAACCAACATTCGGCAACAATCATTTCACGCACCTTTGGTGAGCTTCTTAAGCTTCTTGAGCTCACCAGAATCAAATGTCTCGGTCTCTTTCTCTATTGTATCGTGTTCAACAAGCCATTTCTGCAGTTCCGCATGTGTGGGTAGTCCAGGAACCTCTTCACACGAATCTCTTATGGCATCCAGGCCGACGAACGCCTCTATGGGAGGCATTTTCTCCAAGAGCTATAAAGAAACAAATAAATGTTCGGACATAATCCACAATAAAAACATGGAATGCCTAGATCTATTAATTACCTTGATCTTTTCCTCGATCCAAGCCTTCCTCTCGCTGAATTTCTGGAGTTCAATGACTTCGTGCGACTCCAAAGCTTGCTCCTCCCCTTCCTGACGGAAATTAGGATCTTCTGGGGAAGGGGGAAGGGGTGTGGTTGATTCGAGTTGACAATCCGATGTATCTTGTGCGACAAGTTGACCTGATGGCCCCGCACTGCTCGACAAGGGTGCTGTTAGTTGCTGAAAAGACATTTCGAAGTTCGTGCCCGTAAGAAATGTAGATTCAGTGATGCATAAGCGATCAAAAACCAATATTCAACATGGCCGGAGGAGTGGGGGATACAATTTACTTAGCAACGAGGCATATTCGTGGGGCCGACTTGGAAGCAGACGCTTAGTCAGCATTCGCTCAGGAACGAACGTAGTGACAGTTCTTGATTGACTTGCGGAATGTTGGCAGTCTAGTCAACATAAGCAACGGCACTCCAATCACCCCGAAGTTTCTGTTCTTACACGTTACCAGATCTATCTTTTCTCGGTAAACAAGGCCGCCTACACTTGTCAATCCAACATTTGGCACCTTGGACGATCAATCACTCACTTGTGACAAGTCCTGCATCTTCAGCGAGAGCGACCTCAATCGTTCTATGCCACGCTGATCTCTGCCCTTCGTTGACAGCCCTTGTTTGAGTTCCATCTCATGCATAAAAGCCGCAATATCTGCCAGTGATGTTCCCAGTTCATGCAATACGGTGATTTGTGCTCTGTCGAGGGTGTTAGTGCTGGAGGGCGGCGGGGTTTGCGGGAATGGCAATCACCGTGTATGTTGTCTTTCATCGAGGAGCTTCTCTAGAACATGGCGTAAACTGTTATCGGAAGCTTTGCGGGCGTTATGTTCTTGTTCTGATTGCAGGTGTAACCTATCCGTTTCCTTCTTCATCTCCTCGAGCGATACTCGAATGCGAGCTTCCCTCATGTTTGCGCTCTCCGCTAATGCATTCTTGGTTTCAAGCTGAGATCTCATTGCAACGCGCCTAACATCGTCAAGCTTCCTTTGGAGCGAGGATAACTGTCTCCTTGTCGCAAGATATGGGAGTACAGAGAAAGGCAAGAGAACAGCAGTCAACAGGACGACAGTTAGGACAGCTTGTGGCCGTCTTCGGCCAGTATTAGCGCTGGTCTCTTCAGTGGCCATGGTCAAAACATAAGCTGGTACTGGCTTGACATAAATAAGACATATAAGTAGTCTTTTTCGGCAATATTGATCACTTTACAATTTGCACCGTCGAAATGTGCGAACTATGTATGCTATGACATCCAGAGACAAAAAGATAATTTGCTTTTCAGTAAAATAAGAAAATAAAAGGGCGAGACACTATCCGAATATTTGCCACCACTTGCGTTTAGGTTTCGGTGGTTTCAACGGGACTGGGGACATGATAGAGGTTCTTGAGAAAAGGGAACGTTTCCCGACTTCAACCTTCTTATCCGGAAGTCTGAGAGGAAGGTCTTGATTAGCAGCGGCGGTCATGCCGAAAGCGATATTAACAGCGTACTCGTCAACGTGCACAATGTAGTCCTTGTCTTTCCTGAGTGCTGCCAAGGCCAGAGTGATTTCACGTTGGTATGTCAAACGGAGGTTGTTCGGTACTTTGATTTTCCGTCTCCAAATTGCCATACTATTACCACTCTTGGAGGGCAAGAATACGAACACAATAACCTGCACGGCAGGATCATAAAAAGCTACCGATTCTTGCAGTATCCGATCCCTTGTTGGCTGAAGTTGATCAAACGTTAGCCAGTCGAACGAAGGTTCATTCGCAGATTTGTCCGGCCGAAAATCTGCATTGGAAACTAGCGCACCGCGTTCCCTAGATTGCAAAAACTTGTGCAACTAGCATAAAAGATTTAGTTTATCATTCACATAATGCGCACGAATGCCATTGGCTCAGAAGCAGAAATACATACGCCAAAGCCTCCCAAGTTGTACGACACCGCCTGGATCCAACTCAACAACGAGGCGACTCGCTCATCTTTATCCGACGGAAACATCCAATGAATTCGGTCCTTTGCCAATCGTGCTTTGCCGAACAGAGCTTGCTTCACAGGTTCTAGAGCCGCGCCTTTCGACTCCGAGAAACGTACGTCCGCGTAATCATTCATTGTGTTCTGCGTTGGGCCTCGATGGAATGCGTGAGCAAGTGGAAGGGATGAATAGGCATGCGCCATAGTCTTCGAAGGCATGCTATACTTCGGTCCAGGCGGGCCGGGGGCTTTTTTTTTTGGCGAAAAGTGAACTCGACGATTCCATGGATCATCATCGTCCTGTCCACTCTGCATATTGTTGCCCCAGTCGTTTCCTCCGTCATGTCCACTGTTTCCCCAGTCGTTTCCGCTATTGTCCCAATCGTTTCCGCTGTTGCCCCAGTCGTTTCCACTGTTGCCCCAGTCATTTCCGCTGTTGCCCCAGTCATTTCCGCTATTTCCCCAGTCGTTTCCACTGGTTTGCCAATCGTTCCCGTCGCCCTTCCAATCGTTCCCGTCGTCTTTCCAGTCGTTTCCATCGTTTCCCCAGTCATTTTCATCGTTTCTCCAACTCCCCCAGCCGTCGGTCGACCGCCCTCGGCTGCGTCCACGATGGTCCTGATGATTTTGTTCCTGCTGCTGTTTACTCTTCTTCCCCTTCTTCCCCGCCTTTGGCTGTTCTGGGTCCGAGTGCTTTTTTTGAGGGCGGTCGCCGTGCTCCACGTATCCACGTTTCGAAATGCTGTTATACAAAGCATGTTCGCTTTGCTGGGTGTGCCCACCTTTTGCAGGAGCGTTATACCAGGCTTGTTCGCTTTGCTGGGTGTGACCACCTTTCGCGGGAACGCTATACCAAGCTGGTTCACTCTTCTTGGTGTGTTCAGCTTTGGCATGCGCATTATTCCATGTTTGTTCGCTCTTTTGCGTGTGCCCCCCTGTCGCATTGCCTTTGCTCCAAGCCCGGTCGCTTTGTGGGGTATATCCCCAAGTAGCATATGCATGGTCCGAACCATGTTGCTGAGCACTATAACTCTGATTGGGCTGGTTAAGCAATGAGCGCAAAATTTGTGAGCGCTGCTGCGGAGACAGGATGTTCCTGGACCCAACAGAGCTGGGCGGTGCGGTAACAGTTACCTTGGCTAACTTCTTGGCTTCCTCACCCCAGGACATCCATCCAGACTTGGCGGGTAGAGCTACTTCAGCTGGTCGGGAAGGGGCCGCTGGTTCCCAAAACGCACTGGTTTGGCCCAACGCTGTATCCTCCTGGTCGTTTTCCCACTCGCCTTCGGTGACTCCCCACTGGCTGCTTTCCCCCTGACCTCCTTCCCACTCATCATATTCTCCACCTGTTTCCTCCCAATTGTTACCATCTTTATCTGCACCGTCAACTCCCCACAAACTACCATCACCATCGCCATCACCCCTCCCACCCTCATTTCTGCCTCCACCACCATCGCCCCATGAAACACTACCTTTCACCTCGCCCTTCTCTGAACTGCCTTTGCCTCCTCCTTTGTTGCCTTTTGAATTTTTTTCCGCACCAAATTTTCCCGCAGTAATAGCGGCAGCAAGAGTAGCATGATACTCTGCTTGGGTTGATTTAGCTTTCGAGGCCCCGCCGCTCCCATAATTCGATGTAGTCTCCTCAGGCTTGTTATTCTGGCGTTCTTGGCTGCCCTTCTCTGCCTCAACCACACCTGCCCCCCAATCATCGGGCGAAAGACCATCTGAATGATGCGATTAGCAATATTTTACTTTGATACCAGTTGATAAACCTCGTTCCCAATATGATCGTCGATGCTCGAGACAAGAATCGAACTCACTGACGCCCACAAACCCGTCTTCCTGTTCCTCTGTGACTTCGGGTAGGACTTTGATGGCTGTTTCTGCTTGGACAGACTGCTGCTTCTGCTTTCCTTTTTTCGCCATACGAATGTGTTATGAAAGTTTTGTAGCAGGAACAGACTGTAGAATTGCTGTGTCTTGCCAGTTGAACGATGGGAGATGAACGGGAACGGGCGCTACGGTTGAACAGGTACCACTGGATAGTTAGTTTTCGGCAATCCTAGCAGGCCGGTGCAGAGGTCCGGTAGAAGCAGACTATCTTCGAATGGTAAACAGCACGAGGCATATCTGAAGCAGCTGTTATCAGCGGGTGATGTTCCAAACAAGGCTGAGGGTGAGAAACTAAGGAACCCTAACCCAACCTTCTGGTTCCTGTGGCTCATGGAACATGGCGAACTATCACAACGAGACTTGGCTCCAAGTCTAACCGCAGGAATCCAAGTATCACTGTTCTCAAACTAGTGGATGGGACAATCAAAATCACCATATAATTTAAATCCTCTTCAAAACCTCGTTTACCACCTCCCACGTTTTATTCTTCCCCCCCAAGTCGGGCGTCAGGATTTCCCCCTCCCTTATCACAGCATCCACTGCATTATCGATGCGGTCCGCGCCCGCAGGATACCCGAGGTGGCGAAGCATAAGAGCGGCAGAACGTATGGCGGCCAGCGGGTTCGCAATCTCTTTGCCAGCGATGTCTGGGGCTGACCCGTGTACGCTGAAGTGTTGTGAGTTCTGCGATAGAGGTCGATAGGGTCCAAATCTCTTACGGTTCTCCCATTACGAATGTTTCACCGGCGTTGATGGATGGAACAAGTCCCAGTGATCCTACGAGTGCTGCAGCGGCATCGCTACATAGCATCACAATATGAGCAAGGCACTTCCCATGTTGTGCTTTGACGTGGATACGCACGACAAGATATCACCATACAAGTTGGGTGCGACCATGACATCGAAAACCCTGTCAACGTGATCGCATTGAATAATTCGTGTTGAATGCTGGTGATGCTCACTGCGGTTCTCGAAACAATCTTTATGCGCATGTTAGGGCGTGAACGAAGAACGCTTTCTGCCATATGGACACACCGGTAGACAGCGCTGTCAACTAGTTGCTCCGCGACAGTCACACTATCATACTTTCCTTTGGATACAGAAAGCGAAGGAACACCACGAACGGTTTCGCGAAAGAGGCCATCTGTGAGAGAAAGCACATTGGATTTGTGGATCACGGTTAGATGCTAGCATCCACCGGATTGTACCAGTACATTCATTCCAAATGGTGGTTAGCCGACAAACCTTGCGAGGACGTGCCAGTGCCATTTCGAACGCCATCTGGCCTATCCGCCGCGAGGCTCGCTCTGTGATGAGACGAGTGGCTCGAGCTTCTTTCCCAGTTTCACCAACCATTAAATTTTCTTGCTTTATGTACTGTACAAAAGGGTTTCAGGTAAGGTAATGGCACTTTAAAAGACCGCTTTCGGTAGCGTACCAAGCACTCTGTGTTTTCTCGCACTACGACAAGATCCACAGGGGGTTTTCCTCCAGGGTTAGCGGACACCTTTTCTAACGAACGAGTTGAGGAGGGTGATCTGCAAGTAATGAGACCCATCGACCCTGACGTACGGAGGTTACTGGTCGAATATTAGCGTAAAGGTCCAGCACTTTGCGGAGAGCTACGATTGGTGATGAATAACCAACAACTCTCTTCGAGGGGGAGCTGACGATTCTTCTAAGAATTCATGGTCGTAAAGTTGCAATGCATCAGATACCTGACGGAGCCAAATAGGGCACAGTCACATTCTTCCTTCAGAATCCTGCCCTGTGTATCAATTCAACGGTGTCTAAGACTCGTGCAAGAGGCTCACTTGATTGTCTCGTCAGGTAGAGCAGTTCCCGTCTTTGCGAAGTGCTCAAAGCCTGCAAGAAGATCTACGAATTCTGGCTTGGGAATTTCTGAGCCCAGGGCAACGATGGCAGCTTTGGCAGCCTATTCATGCAACAGTCATTTGAAGAAAAGAGATCTTGAAACTTGGGGCAAACAGGTATGACTTCTCTCCCAATCCCATCAGCTGGAATAATGCCAATCTTCAGCGATTTGCGAGGGATAGCCGCCATTCCGTGCACAAGTCTGAACACCATATTCCCGTGCAGGAAACGGACTTCGGAAATAGTAGGACAACCGTGACCCGAATTGGTCACAATGTATATCACGTGACCTCCTTCAGCGCGTTTTTCATTTTTGCTGATCCTTCGGAACTCATTCATTATGATTCCTACACCAGGCCCACCTCGTTCTGCTCTTGTTAATTGCACGAACGTCTATCCAGGAGCAATACCAGCATCGGCAGAGAGAAAGATCAAGCGACTATCTAGTGCGCCGGATGGCCGGCTTAAAAAACGTTTGAAGCTCGTTCTCGAGGACGATGAGTCCCAGGTGTCTAGTTCTTGCTACGAAAGCGATAGCGACATGGAAATGGAGGACATCGCGTTGATCAAGGCCAGACAGCGAAAGAGTAATGTTTTTTATACCATGAGTACCCTGGCCATGGGGAGACCGAGCGGGTTGAGACCCTCGCGTGCGTTCATCCTATAAATATTGCGATTGCATCTGAAATGTCGGATTTCCCGCTTCCAAGTGACGACCCGACCAATCTTGCAATCATTCGTCTCGTCCCATAGATCAGACTCGTACAAATGTCCATCCATAGATGCTGATTCGTATTTGTCACCTCCATATGCTTGTTCATATACATATGGTAAGTCATTGTTGCCCCGTCAATCTTCAATCCTAACTGTTCAATCCTAACAGGCGCAAAACGAGGTGGTATACCCCTTCTTGCAGTAGCCACAGAACAAGGATCCGTCCAGATTCTCAACACATCCAAAAGGAAGGATTGGGAATTTGGTGAGTGAAATGTTCGCCTGTTGAACCTGCTGCTTAGTTTCCCACTTGTAGAACCACCACGAACAATCTTCCGTTCACACTTCAACGGCATCTTCGACATAAAATGGAACCCTTCAGATGGCCTTCTCGCCACATGTTCCGGCGACCAAGCCACACGTATCTCCTGCCCCACAACTGCTACCGTACTCAGTGATCTTCGAGGTCACACTAGCACAGTAAAGTCTGTTGCGTGGGATCCAACTCACGTTGATCTTTTGAGTACTGGGGGGAGGGACGGGTCCCTTTGTATTTGGGATTTGAGAGTCGGGAAACGGGGGTCCCCCGGAGATAGCGAGGAAAAGGTTAGGCGAATAAGTCCGATGATGGTCATCGTCGGTGCACACAATAATGGCAAGTTGGGAGGGAGAAGGAGAAAAAGTATCTCCCTGGTGAAAAGCGTTACAAGTCTAGTTTACCCTGATGGAGAACCATACCGACTCATAAGCAGCGGGTCTTTTGACGGGTAAGAGAAATAACGGTCACCTGGAATTCAACTGATGTAGGTTTTATTTCAGCCTCCTGCATTCCTGGGACCTCCGGTTCCCTTCTCCCAGCAAGAAAATGTCTAAAGTCCCGAAGTCGAAGCAACCGACCCTCATATCCCCCTTTGATCCAACAGTTCTCCATAATTCACGACGCCCGCGCGGTCTCACCAGTCTCACCCTCGGCGCAGGCCGCACCGCGGGCTTCCTCTTCGCTCTCGGTGCCGACTCGCGTGTGCATACTTATAGCGTTCCAGAACTTGTCCCGCAGAAGAACGAATATACGCACGACGGAATGCAGACTAATTCGTTTTATGTACGCGTCGCCGCGTCCCCTTGTGGGAACTGGCTGGCAAGCGGTAGCAACGGCACTGGCAGCGTATTTTTGTTTGACATTAGCAATGCATCTCGTCCATCCTGGATGGCTTCGCCGTTTGGATCTGTGGGAGTTCAGTTGAGGGGCCACACTGGTGAGGTGGGGGCAGTGGATTGGGCGGAAGGTAGTTTGGCGACCTGTGCAGACGACGGCACCGTAAGAGTTTGGAGGCCTGACGTAGATGTATATAGAAGTTGCGTAGACGCACCTGAGGACAAGAAATGGGAGTGGAGCTGGTCAATGGAGGAGTAGGATAACGAAATCTTTTATCCCGCCATAACTTCGAAAAATCATTTTAGCCTGGTTTCAAAAAGCATCACTAAGTAATAAAAATGCCTCATCGGTCTCAGCCAGGTTTAAATATTGCTGCACAATTAATCAGCTGAGGTACGCTGCTCAGCACGGGGGTCCGGGTGGGGGGAAGTTCCACATATACAACTTGCCAGTGTGGGTTTGGCAGGTGTATCTGTACTCATGTTGCTTCGTGAGCTCGGACAATGCTGACGAGACAAGAGTGCACATCACCACGGCTGCATGAGATCACAGAATCACATTTAACAGTCAAATTTGTGCATGTAACCTAGCCGCCGATCTTTATCGTGGATATCACGCTGGCAGCATTCAAGATATTGGAATCCTTTGTCAGAATTATATAACAATGCAAGGGAAATAGTAGATGCCAGTGGATGGAGCAATGACGGGTACGTCGTGTGTGATGAAAATGATTGGAAGTGTAGCACGCAATCAGGCGGTCCGTTTACTTCTGCCGAATTGCACTCACCAACCTAGAAGTGCAGGATTGTCAGAGCGAGAACATTCTCAATCGAAACAGATGGACGCACCAATCCAACCCTTCTTCCAGTCCCTCCCCTTTCGTGGCGCAGCTCCCTCTTACACTCCACGGTCTTTTTGTCTCCCCGCCCGCTAAACCTAAATGCTCGCTAATTTCCTCAGGCTTAAGGGCTCCTTCTACATCTTGCTTGTTGCAAAAGACCAAAAGAGGGACGCCGATTAGCTCATCTTCAGAAAACATCGTTAGCAGTTCGGTGCGGGAGGTCGTTAGACGTGCGTGATCAGAAGAGTCGATGACGTAGATAATTGCAGAAGTATTGGGGAAGTAGCATCTCCAGTAGGGCCTATGCGACGATGAGGTATGGCCAGAACAAAAGAACACTCAAGAGATGACGTACCGTATACTGGACTGCCCCCCTAAATCCCAGACCTGAAGCTTGATGTTTTTAAACTAGCAAAGGTATATGTAAAAGCCAGGCTTAGAAAAAAGCGAGGAGTAAGACCTGGACAGTTTCCACATTGAATCCAATGGCTGAAGATGCAGGGAGTTAACGTCATGACTGGATACCAAGTTACAATCGTACTCGGTATTGTTGAAACAACTTCTCCAATCTTGCAAGACGTTAGCGCATGACATCGTGGCAAAGAAATGTGTATGTTTGCTAACCTGCAACTTGTACAGAATAGTTGTCTGTAAATGCCCATGTCAACGCGCACTCGAGTAGAGGGGCAGAGAACATGCCTTTCCCGCTGAGTCTAAACCCAACATGAGTATACGGACATCCTATCGTAGTCGGTAAGATGATGACCACTATGGTGAATTGACGACTCACCTGTTCCTTGCTCCAATTTACAAGCGAGGCCAAAGAAGAGAAAAGGGTTGATACTGAAAGGCCCATATGTGTAGTCAAGGTAGGGTGGGATAGTCCGGAGCCGCGTGCTCGATCGTTTCACCAACATTTACATAAGGGTTCACGCATTCACCAGTTCAGAAAACAACTATCATATTTATCAACTATTGACGCACAACAAGGCTGGCGATGATTATTAGGCGGAAGCTTCCACAGGTATGAGCTGGGAGACATGAAGCTGCTCATGTTTTAACGAAGCAGCGCTAGTCGGTATTTTTAGGGAAGCCTGGGTGTTGACCAACTTGGAAGCCGTCACAGGACCTAATAAAGCATTGAACCCATCTCTCGCTGCTTTGACTGCCTTGGCGTCCACTACCGCCTTCTGTCCGTCCCTCAACGTCCTAGGGCTGGTTCCGTCGAGGAGCCCCGCCTGTTCGTCGTTCCAGATTGGCTGGACTATTTCTGAGGTAGACTCGCCAACGCCGGCGCGGCCACCCGCTGCTCTCCAATCGCTCAAGCGGTTGATACGCAGTTCGGTGAAAATCTGGTTGACGGCGCGAATGAGTTTGTCCATTTGTTCCAGAGTATGACGCGGGGTGACGGTAATCCTGAGGCGTTCAGCACCGACAGCGACGGTGGGGTAATTGATCGATTGAACGTAAATGTTATGATCGCAAAGTAGCTTGTCAGAAGCAGCTTTGGCGAGAGCAGCATCGCCAACCAGCACGGGGACGATGTGAGAAGGACCGGGGCTATTGGTTGTAAATTTAGTGAGGCGATTACAACAAGAAAGGGAGACCAACATGACCGGAATGTCAAGTTCTGAGAGCCTTTTCTTGACCTCCCTCACATTGATCTGCTTGAGCTGGCGATCGCCAACATATTCCTTCTGGTATACAACGCTTGCACGGGCTCCCGCCACTGTCGCCGGGGGCAAGGAGGTAGTGAAGATGAAGCCGGGAGCGTAGGACCTGATCATATCGACAAAATCATCTGACCCGGCAATGTAACCCCCAACCGCACCGTAAGCCTTTCCAAGGGTACCTGAAGAGAAAATGAGATGAGATGTACTTCGGCATGTATGGAGCAAAGACCCACCAGTGATGATATCAACGCGATCCATGACAGTGCCTTTGATCGGGTCGGGGCTCTGTCCCGCAGCCTTATGAATGGCATAGTCGAGATGCTCGGCCACACCTGCGCCACGAGGTCCATATAAGCCTACAGCGTGCACCTAATAGGAGATATTGATAACAATCAAAGATACCATCATGGACTGGCGGCTCACTTCGTCCAAGAAGGTCAAAGCCCCATATTGCTCTGCCAGATCACAAATTTCCTTAATAGGGCCAATACTCCCACACATGGAATATACGCTCTCAAGTGCGATGATTTTCGGCGTTTCCTTGGTGTACATCTGTAATTTGGCTTCCAAGTCCTCCAAATCGTTATGCTTGAATATGACTTTCTTTGCACCCGAATGGCGGATGCCTTGAATCATGGACGCGTGATTCATGGTGTCCGAAAAGAAGACACATCCGGGGAGTTTGGAGCCAAGGGTAGACAACGTAGCGTCATTTGCCACGTAGCAAGAGGAAAAAACGAGAGCTGCTGGTTTACGATGGAGGGAAGCCAGCTCGCGTTCGAGACCCAAGTGCATAGCACCGTTGCCAGCTATATTACGGGTTCCTCCAGCTCCATGCCCGTATTTTTCCAAAGTGCGACTACAGAGGGATTCAGCGTTCTCGGGATAATGTTAATAAAGACGATAGTGCGCACTGCATGGTCTCGAGAACGACAGGGTTATTACCCATGCCGAGGTAGTCGTTGGCGCACCAAACCTCCACTTCGTCTTTTACATTGCTGGTGTGAGCCATGGGAAATTTGGCTGCCAGCCTATTGATATTATTAAAGTAGCGGTAAGATTTATCCTCGTGCTTTTTGTCAAGTTCTTTAGCAAAGAACTGCTCGTAGCTAAATCCATTCGGAGTGGAAGCTTTCGCATGTTGGGCAGGCTTGATGGGAGAGTCAACAGCTGCCTGGTGGTAGGGGCAACCGGACGGCGCAGCCGCGAGATGCGTGGGGGGCTTAGCAGCGTCTGCCTTTGCCTTCTCTTTTGCAGCCGCGGCAAGGTCGTCGGCCATACGAGCGGCAGCACGAGCGGCTGAAGCGTGGGGGCATTGCTCTATGCTTGCTCCAGAAGTAAAAAGACCTTTCTCCTGGTGCATTTTGTGAACGTCAAGATTTCCCGCTACACTGGCGTATCCAGCGACAATTTGGCTCGATCGGACAGTAAGAGCTGGACCCATTACGGGGCATTTTGTTGCTTTTTCTGTGAGGAGCGAGATAGACGGGTAACGAGGAGACGAAGAGGTGCACAACGTGCGAAGAGTGGAAGCCTTGGTCCTCCCAAGGAAAGGACAAGAAGCTTTGAAGCGGGAGAGCGATGACAGTTTGTCCATTGGTATGGTTGAGGAGGATTAATGTCGACGTTGAAGCTTGAAGAACAAAAAGACGGTCGCCAGTAAAAATGCAAAGGACCTTTTAACCATTTAAATTTGTTTTCGATCAATCACTGCAAAATCCCGTGAATCTGATTGGCTAGCTTCAAATCAATGCCAGCAAACTGCATTTCCCCATCAGCGAGTCATTTCCTGCCAACCTCCAAACAATTCTGAATCACATCAACGGCGGTATCTACTTCCTCCTTCCCAATAATCAAGCTCGGTACTAGTCGCAGGGCGTCCTTTCCAGCAGTCAGTAACAGTAACCCTCGCTCCCTCGCCATGCTCACAACCCTTTTGGGGCCATCGTCATCTTTGAATGCCAGTCCCAGGATCAACCCACGTCCGCGGATACCGGGCTGCAATAACTCCGGGAATCTCTGAGGCAACATTTGCAGTCGACCGGTCAAGTACGAGCTCGATTCCAGGATATTGGTGATAGAAGGCCGATCGGATAGCCGCTGTAGTACGTGATAGCCCAACGCACAGGCAAGCGGCGAGCCTCCAAATGTTGTTCCGTGTGTTCCTGCATGATTGGAGAGTTTCAGGCGAACACTCAGGAACACTCGGTTTACAAATTCACTCACCCGCCGTCATCGTCGCGGCAATGTTGTCCTTGAGTAACACGGCCCCAATTGGATATCCATTGGCGAGAGGTTTCGCAACTGTCACGATGTCCGGGTGACAGTCCACTGGAAGGATTGAATGTGCCCAGAGTGTCCCTGTTCGGAATAGCCCGCACTATGACCGCCCGGAAGGTAAGGAACTGTCTGTCAATTACAGTTGCACTTACTTGGATTTCATCAAATACCAGCACGGCGCCGACATCATCGCACCTTTTCCTCAACGCTCTCAGCCATTCCTCCGTCGCCACGTGGATACCCCCTTCCCCTTGGATGGGTTCGACAATCACCGCACATGTGTCCTCGTTCACCAGTCTTCTCAAACACTCGAAATCGTTTAGTTTGCCCACATCCACTCCTGGCAACAATGGCTCGAACGGCCGCTGGTACTTGGGATTAGTCGTTACACTCAACGCGCCCATACTCCTCCCATGGAAAGAATTTTCAAAGCACACAATGCCGATTTTTTTGCACTCGCTCGAGTCCCAGGAGCGCCCGGGCAAGGTAGCAGCCCACCGGTCTTTACCCACCTTGCGCGCGATTTTCAGTGCACCTTCGTTCGCTTCCGTACCAGAGTTTGAGAAGAAAACTTTGGCACTCGAACCGTTCGGAGGTAATGTCGATCTTCCCGCTGCGAATCCCAAACCGCCCTCCTTTTGTGTCAGCGTGACTAACAGCTCTGCGAGCTTCCCGGCCCATTCATTATTAAAGACATTGCTCGTGTGTAGCAGCTTCCCCGCTTGTTCTGTTAGTGTCTGCACGAAAAAAGTTAGCCAGCACGATTTCACTTTTTAATTTGATTGCTGTGGCGAGAGCATCCAACAAGCCGAAACGCATACACACCTTCACGACTCCGTCATCCGCGTGCCCAAGCGCATTAACAGCGATACCCGCACTGAAGTCAAGGTACTTGCGGCCATCAGTATCCCATACATACGAGCCCTTCCCATGAGAGAGGACTATGGGAGGTCTGTCGTAGACTGGGAGGAGATAATTTGTTGCGCGGGAGAGGATGTCAGATGTATTTGTCGATGGAGAGAAGTGGGTTGGATTTCCATAGCTGGTTGAGAGGTCGGCTTGCACTACTGTTGATGTGCTGGGTGTGAATCTCGCCTGAACACTGAATGGCCGAGAGCCAACCGCTGCCAGTCTTTGTCGTGCGACTAGGATGCTCATAGTGAGAAGTTAGCCGAAAGTCAATTTGGGGGAGTGGGTGGGATTTATCTATTGTTCAGTACAGCAAGGGGATAAATAAGGTCCTTGGGTGTTCATGCACGTTCATGGTTAACATGCAAAGCCAACGACTGCTCTCCTTGGAGGCAATCGCTGTCAGCACTGCTTTTTCCCCGCTCAGAACGCAAAACAACTTTCCCATCGGACATCGGACATTCGTTGGCGACAGTTGGACGATTAAGAATTTAGCTACAAATAAAAACGAATACTCAACGGGAAAAGGGAAACAAGCTGCTTATAATAAGAAATATAGTTGTCGGGAGCCCAAGCATATTTTTTTTGTCACTTTGATCGACTGCGACTTCTTGACCGACTTCTGTCCGATCTCGTGCTCACCGACATGGACGAGCTTGTCGAGACCGACCGGCTACGGCCAACATGAGGTGCAGGTGGTGAGAGCGACCTGGTTTTGTCCTGGAGCTTGCTATCAAAATCGTTGTTGACTCGCTCAACCAGCTTGTCGGGCTGACGTGGAGCCAAAGTAATTGCTGGAGAATGATACGGCGACCTCGAGCGAGAACGCGAACCGGAAAAAGAACGCGCCAAGCGTGGAGGGGGTGGCGACCGTTCACGGCGATATGGACGGCTAGGGGGAGGGGATCGCTCACGACGAGAGGGAGGCGGAGGAGTGCGAGAACGAGAGCGTCTGCGATATCGTTTGGGCGATGGAGATGGCGACCTTGAGAGGGACGGCGATCGGGATGCGAAACGACGCCGCGGAGGGGAAGGAGAACGGATCATTCGAGTCCTCGGAGGAGGGCCCGAGCGACGGGGACTGCTGCTTCGCCGGTCGGCTCTACGGTAGGGTTCGCGGTTCCCTGTGTACTCCCTCCCTCCCTCTCTTTCGCCTGTAGTGGGAGGTGGGGGCGGCATCCTCTCTTCTTTCTCCCTACGAAGCTTATCTTCTTCCCTCCGTCTTAAACGATCACGCTCCTTCTTTTCTGCTTCCCATTTTGCCCTTTGGGCTTGCATTTTGATTCTTTCTTCCTCCCTCTTCCTTTCCATCTCTTGACGCTCTGCCATTCTCCGCATTTTATTTTCCTCCTGCTTTTCTCGATCGAAGGCATCGCCTTCCGTATAATCGGTTCGCGTGCCTAATGCAAGGGCCATTTTTGATAGTTCAGTCTTTTTGGCTGCTGCAAGCCCATGAGTGTCGGAAAACTTGAGATTTTTTCCAGGAGGGGGAAATGCCGCTAGGCTCTCGAGCAACTTCACACGCAAAGCGTTGACTTGTTCTTCGATTTTATCCTCATCCACGCTGGGGAATATACATCAAAGGTGAGTCAGTGAACGAGACGACCCGAACTCACCCTTTGTCCTCCAACTCAAGCTGCAGCTCCAGACATTTAACTTCTACTTTGCGCTTGCGCTCGTGCTCCAGAATTCCCTGATCGGGCTCTCGGTGTTTTGGTGGAGCAGCATCCCAAGCGCTCGCACGATCTGCAGCGGGTTCGTGGACACGCAAAGTCGACAAGTTGCGAACGACATATCCATTTGTACCGCTGGAAAAGATTTACTTTTAATGCCACTGTGCAAGTCTGACATAGCCCGGCTTACCTTCCACGGGGAGTCGTTAGTCCGATTCCATTGTACATGGCTGCGGTCCACTGTCACGGTGGCAGATGAGAAATCGGAGTTCGTACCTGCCGCAATGACTAATCCTGTGCCCGGCCGGCACAATCACGTCCTGCGGCATGTCACCGTTTAAATATTCTTTGTTTCCATTCCACTGTCTTTTGTATCCCCTCACTGCCTAGAACGACGTCTAGAGCTATTAGCGTTTCAATTTTACGCAGAGCAGTAGAAATGGCCGCCTCTGCCTCCACCACTACCTTGACACCCCTGCCACCTGCGCCGGAGATCCCGTCAACCTTTGCGGCCAGTTTACTTAGCTGGTGAGTGAGGTCTTACCGTTTCACTGAGCACGATCATAACTTGATATCCTGTACCAAGGTGGTCTGCAGGCGAGAAACAAAGCGCAGCCAGTGAGGAGCGGCTTCTGCGGTGCGTTTGTCCTTGAATCATCGAACGCAACCTTGCTCATTGCGAAGGCAGGCGTCTGACCTCATTTCGATCTGCTGAGTCTCCAAAGGATGATTCTCCCGTAATAACTCGTAGCACAAGGGTGGATTTGGTCACGCCAAAGCATTATCTAAACACCCTGTCAATGGAGTCCACATCTCCATCGCCGACTGCCCCGCCACCCGCCGTTCTCCTCCACGGCTACGGTGCTGGCCTTGGATTTTTTTACCAGAACCTTTCTACTCTTGCAGACTGGGCGGGCCGCCGCGGTTCATCGGCGTTTGCTCTGGACTGGCTTGGCATGGGGCGTTCAGCACGTGTGCCTTTCACGGTCAAAGCCAAAAAGGACGACATCCCCGGACGCGTGGAGGAAGCAGAGTCGTTTTTCATTGATTCCTTGGAAGAGTGGAGGCTTAAGATGGGGTTGGAGAGGATGACTCTCATCGGACACTCGTTGGGTGGCTATCTAAGCGTCGCGTACGCCTTGCGGTACCCCACGCGGGTTAACAAACTCATTTTAATATCCCCGGCCGGTGTACCGCGCGGTCCGAACGGCACCGTACATTCCAGAGAACTAACTGACACTCAAGACGACAAAGCAACTGCCACTGGTGTTGGCTCTGGTTCTGTACATCGTGCCAACAAAGCCATAGTAGAGCAGATTCACGCAGAACAGCAGGCGGACAAGAGACGGGAGAGCCGGACTCGACGCCTGCTCCTGCACCTGTGGGAAGAGGGGTGGAGCCCATTCCAAATCATTCGCTCAACTTTCTTTTTAGGACCTATGCTGATTGGAAAGGTGCATCAGTTCTTGAACAATCATAGACGCATACTAATGCTTTCTTTTCAGTATTCTGCTCGTCGCTTTACTGGACTGAGCGATGAGGACACGCGAGATTTACACGACTACATTCTCAACATCACCTTGGCCAAGGGATCTGGCGAATACTGTATATGTAAGGCGTCTTGCACATCGTCATGTGTATGTCACATCCTGATTATTATGTTAGCACATATCCTCGCACCTGGCGCACATGCACACATGCCTCTCGTTGATCGAATCGATGCACTCAAAATACCAGTGACCTTTGTTTGTGCGATACCATCTAATCGACTTCATGCCACACTGCCTAACTGATGAATGTTCCTCGCAGATGGTGATTCTGATTGGATGGATCCTCAAGGCGGCGCTCAGTCTGTAGAGAACCTCCGCCGAGCTGGAAATGGTCGGGGCAAGATGTACATCGTCAACAACGCGGGCCACCATGGTATGCCCCATTTTCTTTTATTGTAGGCATTCCGCTGAGATAACAATTGACATCAGTGTACCTGGATAATCCGAAGGCTGTCAACAAATTGCTCAGGCAGGAACTGGAGTCAACGTAGATCGGACATCGGCTAACCCTTTAGATCCTTTGGAGTTAGACATGGACTTTCCTGACGAGTCTCGTAGTATGAAATCACGGTAACTTATATCAATAGAATACATGCCATTTATATTGTGTTTCAATAACATCATTTTACATTTGTAAGAACAACAAAATTGTCGTGACGATACAAATAATGATACAAAATCTCGAGTAACTGAAGACATGAGTCGTAAGAGGGAGTTACGGAATTCAGAGTTGGTCACTTACCAAGTGACATGGATTGTGGGGGGAGAGGGGTGTGCGTGGGTATGGAAGGTGCGCTCAATAAATTAAAAGATTGATCCGGGCACGCTCTAATAGCTCAACTACTCAAGCCGCAATAGCAGGGGCACTAATCGTCCGTTCTGGATATCTATTAAGCAAGACAGTTAGTGAACAAAGACCAAGATCAAACACCCATGACAGGACAATCACCTTGCCTTGATCCGAGCTGCAAGATCCTCCTCATATATTTGATCAGGCCCAAGTTGGTTACCAAGCGTCAACCACCTAGGAAAAATGAGGCTATGAGATCAGGAATCGCCACGCCGTCACGGTTATAATGTACGCACCCAGGACGCGTATTGTGCTTTCTTCCAAAGATCTCAATCTTCCGCCCCCCAGGACACATCCGGTCAATCATCCCGTACACTTCATCCGGCTTCCGGCTCGTCTCTCGCACCTCGGAAACTATGACGTCCGTATCAAGGCCACGATTCGCCCACGCGGGGAACTTCAGTGCACCGGATTCGTCCGTAACCGTCCTGACCCCCACAAGCATGTGCTCCTTTGTGTGGTTTAGCCAGTGACCCGTGCGTCCAGTACGAATGACGCGCTGAAGCTATGTTTGGGTTAGCGCTGTAGATATGAAAAGAAGCAGTGCTTGCATACTTGATTTGTCTTAACCCACACAACCTCATCCACGCGCGTATACCCCCACACACGCAGACATTCCCGTCCAACCTCCATTGCTCGTCCTGTGACCCACAGAAAGAGTAATCCCTCGTCCTGCAGAGTCGGGATTGGCATTGCGCGCATCTCGTCGTCCGTCATAGTGCCATATGGTAACTGCATTCGAACACCGAAGGTGAGTGGAGCAAGTAGTGAATATGACTACCCAAGGTACGTACACTCATGTGGATATCCCATGGTGGGTCAGCCATGATGACGTGGAATTTGCCCAACACAGAATAGTCAAATCTGCGCAAATCGCAGTTGATCCACTGCGGGGGAAGCTTCAAATAAAGATATCGGCGTCCTATCGAGAGGAATGAGAGCGAGAGAGCGAAAGTCCACACACCACTTGCATATTCTTCCCATTCGGTCCCATCCCTATACCCAATTTGTATGGATTCTTCTTTACCGCCTCTTTCCCCCGACCCTTACTGATCTCATGGTCTCCGTCCCCTCCATCCCAATCAACCTCATAGTGCAGATATCGGCATGGAGCCTTCTCCTTTCCCCGTCCACCTGCACCCAGGCCCGACGGTAAGCTCACAGGGCCTCTCATGTTGTTGACATTGAGGTTGGGTAAAGTTGGCATATGTGAGGAACCAGGAAAAGGTGGGATGGAAGGCGAGTGCGCGTAGGTAGGTTCTGAGTAGCAAGTGTTGAGGTAGGAACAATGCCCAAGGGAGGGATCAGTATGTGCGCGCATCAGCGGACGAAAATGTATCAGATCACAGATCGTTGTAGCTGCTGAAAGAGTCGATGAAGCGGAGGGTTGGAGTAAGCCCCGTGCCTTCAAACATTCATCTTTGGTGATATGTGGGCAAATGGGCTCGAAATTCTCGGTATTAGATTGGTGCTTGAATGCAATAGATGTCATCAGGCGCGTTCCCCATCGATATTTCAGTCAAAATCACCTGTTCTGCGAGTAACCGTCCCTTAGCCGTGCCCTTTTGCAAGACAGAGTACACTTCTTTCAACTCCTGGGAGAATGCCGCAAGGGGCATCGCCGTTCTCGGCAGGGCAATCTCTGGTTCTTCTACGTCCTCCTCCCCAGCAGCAGAATCCGCATCCTCATCCACTACCCTTTTCCTCTTCCTCGAATTCATGCCCTCAGACTGAACCATACCTCCGGGGGAATGCAATCGCAGGTCGATGATGTTGAGCGTTCCACTATCATGCGACAGCGCGATCGTCCCATCCTCCCATGTCCATGAGAGATCCTGCAGGATGGACTCAAAACGGGGGAGATCTGTCAGCTTAAAGTACGGTGCTGAGTTGTTCACGTGGAGAAAACCTGGTGGCGGCTTGCAGGTTATGATGCAAGTGAGGAGATACAGAGATGTGATAGGTGGCGAGAGCTTGCCAGAGGTAAGGAGATATTTGAGAGTCGTGGAGACGATCAGTTTGAGCTCGTCGTCAGACATGGCGAGCAGCGGATAACTCGAAGCCACTGGCAAGATCAAGCGCACCCACCCGTGGGCTGAACAAAATACAAAAATACTTTGTTCCCCTCCAAATACAACCAAATAAGATCGGCGGTAGTGGGTAACTCAAACAGACTATGCCCTCGCCTTTTACTAGGGCATACCGTGGGTTGCCCATGTCTTAAACCGCATATCCCAATTTTTCAGCACTCAGCTTTGCCCTGAGACAACCACTGGTTGATTTTTTTTTCCTCATTCTACTTCATGCACCTTATTTCACTCCCCAACAAACATACCCTCCTCCTCATCCCATCCCAATGTTTCCGGCGCGATTCCCAACTGTCTCAACATTGTTCCCAGTGTATCTGCTTCCCTTTCCTCATCCTCACACAGTGCTTCTTTCCCTTTACTGTCGTCATCATCCAAATCCTGATGCCCCTTCTCATGCCAACCCCAATTGCTCTCCTTCTCTCCCTTCTCACCACTCCAACCCCAGCTCTCCCCGATTCCTCCCTTCCCCTTCCCCTGCAACCTACTGCTCATGTCGCCGCCCCCTCTATCCTTAACAAGTCCCCAAAGCTCGTACGCAACCTCCCGCCCTGCCTCCGTCCACTTCCGAACTAGCCGTTCTAGCTCCTCCTCCTCACCGTTCTTCCTCACCTTCACCGCTCGCTTCAGAATCTGCACCTTACGCTCCAACGCTTGGATAGTCGGTGTCAACCGCACGGAGGAAAATGAACTGGATGAGCTTGCTGAAAGGGGAGACTTGAATTGTGCGGCGGCTCGCTTTGTACGGACTTTGGTTGCCACGGGAGCTGCATGCGTAGAGTTGGCCGTACTCATACCGACGGCAGTCAAAGTGGCATCAATCACAGCGAAAGGATCACTTCCAGAACTCGACCCCAACTTTGAGTCGTTCGCTTGGTTTCGGACCAGAGCCACGGTAGAAGATATCACAGGTTTGACTTTCATGGCGGGCGGGCGGAATGGAGTCGTCAATTTTTTGTGCTGTAATTTCTGGAACGCTATCGTGGCACGCTTGTTCGCTGGTACAAGATGGGGAGGGGAAGGCAATAGGCTGCATTTCTGGTCGAAGCAGAGGATGATTTATTTAGGTGTAAAGTAAATGCAAAATAACTGACGCGGCGTTTCAGGAGATGACTATCTGATCCTTCACTTTTCCTTTCAAAATATCGTGTGGGATACGAAAATGGTGGGGGTCCCTGTGAACGATTATAAGTAAGCTCGTATACTTCGGATCAATGTAGGGAGCAAACCATGTCCCCAAAGCTCCTCTTTAGCTTAGTTGGAGTAATTAATGAAACAGCACCCTGCGGAGCGTTCAAGGAAGGTGGAGATAACTTCGGATCAAGATCCCCGTCCATAGACGTGCCCGTCAATGCGATGTCGTCACCCACATTGACACGAGAGACCATCGCCTGGAATTACGGTCAGCGCAAGAACAAAAAGGAAGAACGGACAAGTTGAACCTTTCCATCACTTCCGACAAGCGCGCATTCGGCTAAGACTACAGTCGTTTCTGAGGATATCGATTCGTGTACAATGGAACTTGGAGCCAACGGCAATGACGTGGGGGTTGAAACCTGAAAATCATTCAAGGCCTGAGCATAGCATTTCGAGTCTTCCAGCTGTAGGGTTGACGATGACTAGAAATGTATTCAACAATAAGGGGCGTACACACCTTGTTGGCATTGTTTTCTGAGACCGTTTTATCAGATGCATAGAAGAGCGCCGGAGGTGAGGATGAGAAAATCTTTGGAGGACTTGAGCTAGGAAGGGATGATGAGGGTGAAGTCAGACGAAGGAATGTTGGATCAGGGCGAGTTGGATGGTAGTTAGGAACCGGCGACGAGCAAGGTGAACAGATGACTGATGAAGGAAGGCTGAGACATTGTTGAAGAGTATGGTCTAATTTCACCTGGTCGCGAAGACGGAAGCATTGAGTGTTGAAGCCTCTAAACCTAAACAATGTAACATACTTTATGGCATGCAGATTCGCGGGATGAAGAGCTTTCAGATCCCGCACTTGTCTTGTGATAATTGAAGGAGTGGAAATGATCGGGCATCGTGGTTGACAGCATATGCCTGATTTCCGATTCGAGAGATTCGAAAGGGAGATTGGTTGGATCATTGTCCGTTGAAATGGTCCATGCCAACGAAGTTGTTGCTGCTTCTTCGGCTGTGTATTGAGCAGTTAGCATATCATGCGGCGAACTATCATCCTCCATCTACGTCAATAGGCATTGAGAAGACGAACGGGGATAGCCTCTAAAAATGGACGGACCAGATTGACGTCAAGCTGATGAAGTGCACTGTCAGAAGGCGGCATCAGAGTTGATAACTCATCTAGATAATGTGGCGGCGAAGGTTGAAGCGTCTCCGGTTCGTGAGCATTGGTCAGGGGGACATTGGACGTAGTTACATTCGAGGATGCTGGATCGGAATCGGTATGGGCAGAGATAGCAAGAGGACGTAGTAGTTCTGGACCTGAGACCGTTTCTTCCACCCCACAAGTGACCACTTGTGGTATAGAGACGTTTCTGATATGCGATGTTGATGGGTTGGCAACTTTGTCACGGCATACAATATCGTATTCGGCCTATAAAGAGTTGTGAGAACTCAGCTATTAGCTGTGGAAAGAACTACCCACGTCTTGGGGAGTGTCACCGATATCATCTTCTGTTCTAGAATTAACACATGGTTGTGAACCGTGAAAATTATTCGTTTGGTGGCAATTGCCAATTGGTAAGAGCGGAATGAATGGCGGAATGATGTTGTCGCCATTCTTCCACCCAAGTCAACGATGAAGATTTCATTGATAATGCGAAAGACGTACCATGCATTCGTTAGGAGCATATGAGTTAAGCTGAAGCAATTGTACTGGTGAGGTATCATTATAGGCGTCGTCTGACCCTGAAAACACCGTTTGCGAAACTTGAGGTACGCCTTCATTTGCTCTGACATCGGGATCAGTTGTAGACAACTGGATATATGCGTGAATACAGCGATTATAATTCGCGAGAAACATCGATAGTGCAATCCCGTACCTCTATGACCATTGTTTCTTCGAATATTGGGTCGTATGACATGTTGTTTGCGATCTAATAACTGATTTAGCAATTTATCGAAAGTCTCCGAGCTTGCTCACGTTGGGCTAGTGCGCTCGGTTGCATACGAACCTGTTCTATGACCAAATAATGTGATGGCGAGTCAGCAGCAGCAAGTCAGTAGAGAGTGTGCATAGCAAATATGTAAACTGTTGATGCTTGTCGACGCGTAACCGCACACGTGCCAAGAAGCCAATCTTTTAGTAGGACGGGATCACAACATCATCGAATTCATTGTCGTGAGGTAGCTCGAACACGAGTATCACCACGCTCGGCTCTCTTCTTAAGTTTTTCTTGCCTTTTACTGCCCGTTTCCTTTCCACCAGTATTCGCCACGTCTTCCGATGACGACCGTTCAAAGAACATGGGAGATATCACAGATCTCCATAGCCTGAATCCTGCGTAGAGTGGAATCTAGTACATGAGGTGTTCAAGCCCACGGCGTGAATATGGTGGACAGAAAGAGAGCACCTACTACCAAGTATAACCACCAAAACCATTCACCGAATGCTCCACTTCCAATCTGGCATACCCCTGGTATAAATAGCGTCACGGAAAGGTATTTTTGCTGAGAAAACCATCTTACATGTAACATAAAGAATATCAAAGCACCATTCCGTTACCCCAGACTGGCTAAGGTCTTGACCGGAAGATATCAGGGTGCCCGTTGAAGGGTCGCGTCTCACGGTCCCAATTCTCACCAAGTAGTTGGATAGTAAGAACATGGGAATAAATGTAACAATGTAGATTGTGAGCGATCCCCTCGATGGAGGTAACGAACTTCGTCTGAATAACAATCGTAGGAGAAGTGACAGCAGTGTCGGAATGAACATCCCAAGCCTGACCAGCTTGACCGATGTGTCATTTTGTACCGCTAATAGAAAAAAGTCAAAACTGTACAACTATCTTTGGGTTCCGACGTACCAATTCGTTTTGCAGATGCGTTTGCCATGCGAGACCAATACCTGGAGACTTGGACAAATTTGGAGACTTGATATGGCCAAAAAAACCTTTTTTGGACAACACGTTCAAACAAGATGATGGTCGCTGTAGCGGCTCCGAAGCCATACAGCGTAAAGGACCTGACTAACAAAGCCCTACAAGCTAACAAGGATCACCAGCATGCACTCAAAGTCTACACCGAAAGGTTAGAAGCTGAACTACAAACAGTGGACAAGTTACTGGTATGTAAGTTTCATGTTGTCCCGACCCTTCCCAGGTAACGTGTATTGTTCAGGCGTTAGCAGATGTAGTGAATCAAGAAGACGAACCAGACCTGGATGTCGGAGGATTTGTACTTGTTCCTGGAGCAAAGAAAGCTACAGGTCCCATCCCAACGGGTCATCTAATGTCTGACGTACGTGTAATTTCCTTCATGATTCTATATCTCACTCAAGTCCCGCAGGAGTCGCCATTTTGTGACGATGCCCAAAGAAGATCAAGCTATCTAAAGGCTACCTGCATTCACCCCAGTATGTGTAACTCAGGTTTGTTGTGGCAGTCAGTGTCCATTTGCAATTTGATATCAGTGAAAGCCAAGGAGCTCGAGGCCTTAGCGGAGGCGGTCCGAACCGAGAATTGTCGAAAGCAAGCATTCGATACCCAACTACGGTCCACTTCCCTTCCATCGTCAAGTTCTCTGCTGTTCATTGACAATCTTGCATCCCTATAGTGGTCAACATCTTCCAAATTTCGAATGCTCCGGCATTGATATCGAGGCAAACAAGGAAGGTCTTGACTGGATACGCATCGCAGAGAAGGTATATCAATTCTGTAAGTATTCCGGATGGCTCATTTTACCTCGTCTCAAGGTTTCCGAGGTCACTTCCACTGCGCGATCTCCAAAAGAATGTGAAATACGTTGGTTGGGCGATCGACATCCTCACCTCAACCACACATCGTGGTCACAAGCCGAAATTTCTCGTCTCAGGACAATCATTTCCGAACTCTCAGGCAAGCAGGCCAATTGGGTACAGATCGCACAGGAGCTCGGTGTAGGTTTGCAATCCTTATCAGCTTACTTACTTATGAAAAATGTCGTTTCCTGTCAGACGAACCGTACCCCCATCGATTGCATGCGACATGGTGTTCAAAGGATGATTCATATTTGGACCCCCGAGTCTGATAATCGCCTGGTTGAATGTATCAAAATTTACGGCTTGGATAATTGGAACATGGGTACACTTTCTTCTTGCTATTTTCTAGCCTTACCTTATGTGAATGTTTTCAGTGGCGAGACACGTGTCCGAAGATGTCACAGCGGCGGGATGTCAAAGTCGATATTATCGTACACTCGACCCGACACTCAAACGCGGCAATTGGACTGCAGAGGAAGATGAGAAACTCCGTCATGCTGTAGCCGTCTACGACACGTCTTGGGTGGAAATTGCAGCCGTTATCCCTGGTCGAAACAATGATCAATGTCGGGATCGTTGGTCCGACTGCCTGAACCCAACATTAATGAAGGGCAAGTGGACGGCTGAAGAGGATCTAGGCCTCACTCTGGCGTTCGAAGCCCTGGGTGGGAAGTGGAAAGAAATTAGCGAGCGGCTGGGTAACGGACGGACGGATAGTATGGTGGGAATGATTCATTCCCTGCTGTATTTCCGCTACCGTCTTCTGATATCATCGGTATTCAGTGTCGGGCTCGTTATGATGCATTGGTAAAACGCAAGCCAAAAAAGCCTGTGGCTACCGCGTCTGGTAGTTCCCAGTCTGATCAAGCGGAAGGGACGCCTCCGCAACCTCAGCCACCCCGCCCCCGTCCTCGCCCGCGCAGAGTGCCATCTATTGCTCAAAATGGTGACTCGGATAATGCCATTCAACCTGCAGTTGCAATGAAGGTTCATCAGATAGCCGATGATATGTCCAGAAATATACACATCAGTTTGGCAGAGGCGAACACATCAAACAGCACACAGAAGGCGATTTCAAAGAAACCACCCACAGCGAACAAGCAATATCGTGCCTCTCCTACAAAGAGGAGGAAAATAACCAGCCAAATTCAAGATAAAGGCCAAGCAGCTAGAAACCCAAGGCTGGACTCCACCCAAATTGCTGATCAAGACCAACCTACAACATCATCTCTTCACAAGAAGCAGGTTGTAGGATCGGCTATCGTTACAGAAGTCCCTATTATACCAGAAGAGTCTGGTCAAGCTACGGAAACTGGTCGTAACGAATGGGCCGAACCGGTTCGACCTGTCAGGTCCTCTCTTCGAATAAGACAAAGCCGTCGGGCCTCTGCATCGACTTCAAATGAGAAGTCTCCAGCTCTCACGGACCTCATGCCACCTCCGACGCGAAGGCCTACCAAACTAAGTGCTAGCGTTGTGCCCACAAGGGAATATCTCAAACAAAATCTCGAAATTACGACCACATCGGCGCCCCCACAAGTAGTGCCCCTCTCGCCTACTGTGGGTGAATTATCTCCCCTCTCCTCTTTATCTTCTGAGGAGAGAGAATAACCGTGCATCGCTACTGCGCATCAAGACGACGCAGTTTGTGGTACATTTTCAAGTAAGGCAACATTGTGTAGAAATCATCCACAACCGTTGCCAAATCCTTTAGGCCTCAATCCTCCATCGTTTGCGCGGGTGAAGCCCTGCTTCCCAATTTACGATATGACCTAATAATTCTCCATCCTCCTGTCCCTCGCTGTCTTCCGTAGCAAGTAATAGATTCTTCAGCGATTTTTGCACCAAACTGGCTGTTTTCAGCTTTTTTTCTAAGGATGGAAGAGCGGCTTTCTTGGGTGGAGAAGGCTTTTGAAAGTGTCATTTTTGCAAATAGGCAGATGCAATTTGAGTTCCATCACTTACAGGCGTTCGCAAATACGTATGCTTCGGTGGAAGATTCGGCATATATGACGGCAAATTGCGGAGAGTGATAGGGACGAGGGGCTGCACATCCTCATCATCGGACGGTAAAAGTTCAGGCGATGGTGAACGAGAGGGTGGGGGGATCAGGGACGATGCTTCAATAAATTTGGCGGGCCCTGTGAGTTCCGATAAACAACTTTGCGCTTCAATGACAGTGTTACTGACCTCGCTTTCGCTTCTTTGAGTGGATCAACGCTGTGCGGTACATGTCCTTGGCCTGAAGATTGATGTCACGGCACGCCAGCACCAAATCCTTGACAATGGGCCCAGCCCTGTTTGCAAGATTAGAATATTCGTGAGCACGTTCGTAGAGCTGTTGAACAACTGCAAGGCAATCTGTCTGGAGATCCAAGGTGCAAAACCGAAGCAAACGCACAGGCGACCCCTTCGGCTTCGAGTCTTTGTAGGACAATTGGTTGTGCAGCGTCAAATCCTACATCCCTGAGGGCGGAGGAAAGAAGTCGCCTAATTGCACAAGAAGCTACTTTGGGCGTTACAGAAGAGAAGTCTGGTGGTAGAGAGGGGAGATCAGGTGGAGGAGATGACTTGGGTTGAGGTAGCTGATACGCCTGGAAAGAAGGTGGTAATGAAATTGGGGTTTGGGAGTATTGAGATGGATAATGCCCAGACTGATACGAATAGGATGATGCCGTTGGCTGATAAGTCCCGTAGGGTGGAGGATATGTTGGGTACGACATGCCAGTACTAGCAAGCAAAGTACAACCTCAAACTTTGCTCACAACTTCAAGTAAACGTCTACTAGTATATTTGGTAAATTTCTCACTTACATACAGTATTCAAGTTCAAAGTTGAAGACACCAAGTCGGAGGCCGTACATTTTAGCTATATGTCCTCCCTGTTGCCATCGTCTTTGCGGAAGGAAAGACCTCAAGTTGTCGGCCCCGATTCTCCACCGCCGCCTTTCCCCATAGTTCTGTCTGGCTCTGTTCAGCATGGATTCGGAAGGGGAGGGAAAGACCTAGGGTGCCCCACAGGTATTTTCTATGTGGTTTTGATTTACACGTTATTCATTCTCCTCCCTGTTTCAGCAAACCTGCCTGACGAATCCATATTGCCAATGAGCAATGTGGTGAAGACGGGTATTTATTTCGGATACGCAAAGGTACTTCAAGGTCGAGATTCCCCCCTGAGTGTTGATGACACGGCAGTGCACCCGATGGTGATGAGTCTGGGATGGAACCCATTCTTCCAGAATAAGCGCTTATCAGCAGTATGTTGGACATTTGTTCTTGACTATCCCGAAACTTTTATCTTCCTGGTGCAGGAAATTCACATCATGCATTCCTTCGGATCAGACTTTTATGGCAACGAGATGAAAGCTGTAGTGCTGGGTTACATTCGTCCCGAGCTTGACTACATATCTCGAGGTGACGATTTTTAGAGCTTGATTCTATACCCGCTGATTCGAGTCATGCTTCCGCAGAGGCTCTTATTGAAGATATTGAAATCGACAAACGCGTTGCACTAAATTCATTGAACCGACCAGAATACCAGAAGTTTAGCCAAGATTCCCATTTCCTTCAGACTACATGATGACTATCTAGTACCACTGAAACCCATCGACAGCAGAAGCAATGTCTTGATGAGGATTTGATCCATTTACATTTATTTAGAGTTCAAGTACATGTATTTGCTGTAGCTGACAATGTGGGTCAAACATATTCATGAATCAACAACTGCCTATGCAAAAACGATTCGAGATCTTAGGGAAATCATGCAAAAGGTTGTGATGAGTTGAAATATCATCGTTGACATGACTCTGCATTCATATTCAATGACACACCATCCATGGCAATTCAAAAATTGGAAGCTCACTAGTTTTGATCATCCTGGTCCATGCTACTGTTAAGATCGAGACAAACTAGAACCTTCAACCCGATATGATGTTTAGGCGAGGTAGGGAGTGAATCCGTTGAGGGTCGCCTTAGCAGAGGTGCTACCTGAGCATTTGTGGACTGAGGGGTCCGCTGAATGTCAAGATACGGCTATACTGGGTTTCGCCTTCTGTGTTTGATGGAATTTTGATCCCGGAGACAACTGAGTGTGGTCCGATTTTATCCTAGAAAGAACAGAGTCGCGTCACTACGCGTGGTTGTTTCTACGCCAGTGGATTTTCGTGTTCCTTTCAATATGGTAAACACTTTTGCAAACGAATCTTCACCGTGATCTGAACCCGTCAAGAGCGGAGTAGATGGGGAATCTAACAGAAAATGAGCCTCGGGCAGTATTTCGAATATTAGTGAGAAATGTTGTTTGTAGTTGTTGGAGCACGCGTCAACACCACGGAACCGCAGGAAAGGCTGTTTCTCCTCTACTCGGTCCCTAATTCCTGAAAAACCCACAAAAATCTTCACGCCGATAGCGACAGTCTACTAGTTGTGCTCGGTTTCGTGCGATAATGCCGGAGACAATATTCAAGGTGACCGTCCGTGCCCTCCGCACCACTTCCGCAACGCTTAACCTGTTCAATGATTAAAAGGCCACTTACAGTGGCATACCCGTTTACGAGATGTAAGTGTAGATTTGACGCGGCATTGCACGCGGTCTAACTATGTTTACACGGTTAGGATGTGCAAAGGCGTCGCGGTGATGCGCCGGCGCTCAGATTCATGGCTCAATGCTACTCAGATATTAAAAGTGGCCGGCTTCGACAAGCCACAGAGAACCCGCGTTTTAGAGCGTGAGGTTCAAAAGGGAGAGCACGAGAAGGTTCAAGGTGGATATGGAAAATATCAAGGTAAACCCTTGCAATGTAACACGTATTAAGATGACTCAACCGGTGCTCTTTCCTAGGGACATGGATTCCCCTCGCGAGAGGCCTCGCATTAGCAAAGCAGTACAACTGCGAGAGCTTGCTTCGACCTATCATTGAATTCCAACCAAGCAGCACCAAAAGCCCACCTTTGGCCCCAAAACATCTCGTTGCAACGACCGTCACCCGCCCTGCGCGTCGTGCCGCCCCAGCTGATCCTTCTTCAGGCATTTCTATGGTGAACACACGATCTTCACGACGACAGGTTCCCGACGTTGTTGAGGAAGAGTCTGAGCATGACACGCTTTCAGCGCGCGGGTCAGAAGATGGCTCATTGACTCCTTCTCCATCAGAGGCGTCCTCTAGTTCGCGTACGCCGTCTCCTATTCACAGCCCTGAACCTTCTTTTGGCTCTAATGGAATGGAAGACGATCGCTCTTTTACAGTCGCTGGTCGCTCAAATAAATACCATCGTCCTGCCGATCAGCTGTTGGAAGAAGCATCTGACGGGGAATCCTCGAAGCTCAATGGCGTCAGTGATATCCGCGCTTATGGCGACCAGATCCTTGAATATTTCATTTCGGACACCAATCAAATCCCCCAAATTCTCATCACTCCGCCGACTGATTTTGATCCCAACATGGCTATCGACGACGACGGACACACGTCATTGCATTGGGCATGCGCGATGGGTCGTATTCGTGTTGTCAAACTTTTGCTGACTGCTGGGGCAGATATCTTTAAGGTGAACAAAGCGGGGCAGACTGCCTTGATGCGAAGCGTCATGTTTGCCAACAATTACGATGTACGCAAGTTTCCTGAGCTATACGAACTCCTACATCGCTCTACGCTCAACATCGACAACTACAACCGAACGGTCTTCCATCATATTGTCGATGTAGCTATGTCGAAGGGCAAGACTCACGCAGCGAGGTATTATATGGAGACCATGTTAAATCGCCTCGCCGACTACCCAAAGGAACTGGCGGACATAATGAACTTTCAGGACGAAGACGGCGAGACCGCTTTAACGATGGCGGCCAGGTGTAGAAGTAAACGACTTGTTAAAATTCTCATCGACCACGGCGCGGATCCAAAAATCGTCAATCATGACGGGAAAAGCACAGAGGACTATATACTTGAAGACGAGCGATTCCGCTCCTCGCCTGTACCTCCTTCCCGTGCTCTGTCAATGTCCTTTCGAAATGCGCAGCTTGCATATCCTCCAGTTCACACACTCCAAAATAATTATACATTCGCTCCTGCCAATGGAGACCGACCACCCCTGCACTACTCAGTCGCTGGGCAGAAGGCGAGCACTCGTGGTGTCAATGACATGGCGAGTATGCTGGACAGCCTCGCGGTGTCTTTTGATCAGGAACTCAGGGACAAGGAACGGGACACGAATCAAGCACATGCTTTGCTTGGAAACATTCAGGCAGAAATTTTGGAGAGTCAACGAGCCGTGGGTCATCTGAAATCGCAGGCGGAAGGCTTATCGCAGGCGAAACGAACCTTGGATGATCTGGAGGCGGAACTTGTTGGAAAGATGGGTAGACGGTATCGGCTCGGCTGGGAAAAGTGGGTGAAAGATGAGGAGACGCGAGAGAGTGCGATTCGAGAAGCCGCAAACGGAGAATTAGTTATAACTGCAACGACTGCTTCGTATCGTTCGGATGACGTTATGGATGGCGAAGATACTTCCGAGAAGGGAAAGGGGAAGAGGAAAGCAGACTCCCAGCCGGAAGATATAGTGGATTTGATTGCCTTGTGGTCAGATATCCCGTCAGATCCAGTGGCAATCCAAGCAGCATGCGATGCCTTGCGGGAAGAGATTTCGCAACAGAGGAAAAGAAGAAAGATGACTTTTGACGAGCTGGTAAGATTCCAGGCGGAAGCTGGTACTGGGGGGAGGATGGGAGAATACCGACGGTTGATTGGCGCTGGTTGTGGGGGGATACCGCCAGCAGAGGTGGATCACGTTCTTGCGATGTTGTTGGAGGTATTTTGACATCCCTTGAGTTCTTCACCAAATTTGACCATGATATTAGACGTTGGAGTCGGAAGAGCCAAGTTCTTCGACTGCGTGGAGTGGGTCAAAGTTGGTTCCAGCTGGATGATGCGACATTATTCTGGGTTTTAGCCGCACACGTTCTCTAAATTAAATATTTATCGATGGTGGATGTCGGTGGACAGTAATAACGTTTGTATTACGTCAGACAAGATTTCACAACTTGAAATTCAAGCAAGGCTTCACGCGAGCTTCAAGTTCCACGACGTACAATCACTACGATCCTTGTGCTGATCAGCGAGACGTAAAGTATGTCTCTCAGTAGGGAACAAGTGCTCCACGCGACCACGACCTCTCCCTGGACGAAAAACTTCCGACATCTGCTCCCGTTTCCTCGACATTGGATGAGGCGAGTTACAATCAGGGACCCTCACATTAAAGCTGTTGCACCAAAACAGCGGATAAAGTATTGGAGTATCGTTCCGGGCGACCAAATACGCGTGAGGGGGGACTCGGAAGTCACGATCCATGAAGTGTTGAGCATCAATCGATTAAGCAACCGCGTTTTCCTGAAGGGTATAGTCAATGTGAGGTCTTGCCATCTTTTGCGCATAGCTTATATGAAACCCACTACTCGTAGGAAGGAGAAGAAAGCCCAGCAGGTCGGCTGCCTCCCAGTAAAAATGTCCACTATTCTAGATGTCAACTGTTTATCGGAAACTATGAGTTTCCACCTGGAAAAGGTTCACAAGAGCCCATAACGATGCCGTGCGTGCTCTGCTTGTCGTTTGAATTGTGTCAATTGACGCGTTGTATTAGGGTCTTTGCACAACGTCTGGGGAGAACTAAACCTTATTGGCAGCCTATGGGACACCGATGGGAATGGGAACGGGTTGTTGCTAAAACCACACCGCCTCTGCCCAAAGGGAGTGGTGATGAACGAATCATCATTCCTTGGCCTAAACCGGAAAAACGGACACTACCGCAACGTGAATTTCGATATCATTGCTCACTATACAACGCCGACTGACCCTTTTCTCTTCAACAGCAACTGCGTACGACACACTACAGGAAGCTGTGACGGAAGTGACGTACAAACTTCCACGATTCCCACTTTCCGAGTCGGAGCCCATTCCTAGGCCACCAAAAGAAGCTGCCTACGCTAAATCATTATTCAATCCAACACCGATTCCGCTCGACGGACCTGTCGAAGTACATCTATATAAAGAGCTCTCTAACCCTCATTCACGTGCAAAGAAACAAGCTCGGTGGCAAGCTCACAAGCGTCGAATGAAAACATTGCTCCAGGAATACGTAGAGGAGGAACTGAGGGACCTGAAAGGTCGGACTGCACGTGAAGCACGAGCTGACGCTACTTGGAAATGGCGCCAGAAGCTGGATGACGAGAAAAGTCGGGAGAAAAAGAGACGTTGGAAAAACAAGGGGACGGAAGCCAGGCTGATCCGAAAGAAGGCGCGAAAGGAAAGGAAGGAAAGGAAGCAGAGGCAGAGGTTAACGGAGATGGTGTTGCGGGATGCACCAAACCAGATTATTCCCTCCACCATGTAGATTGCAGCTTTCACTACAATGCAGCATCGAAACATCTGTGCAGCGTGTGCTCGGCCCACACATTTCGGGTCCGATTGTGATGCCGTCTCCATTTAGCCCGGACTCTGTCAGTGCTGGGCAACTCCTTTCTGTGCTCGCTCAATGTCTCCGTCGTCTTCAACGGTTGTCTACCGTGTCATCCCGCAGGCACCTGTAGCCCCAAGCCTTCCTGTTTCTTCTCACTCTTCCGACGGCGATGACTCCGACGAACTTGACACGGCCGTTGGTCTGGCTGTCTTGCCACCGTTGGAATCACGAATACCTTGGGTACTCTTCATGCTTGGCTGCGCCGTGCTATTACCATGGAATGGTAACATCCTTTTCTTCGCCCTCAAAACGAGCTTACTTTATGTGAATAGTAATGATCAACGCTATTCCATACTTTCTCTCGCGAATGGATTCCTCTTCACTTAGAAGCACATTTCCCTCATATCTCTCTTCCTCCTTTACCGCTTCAAACTTCTTGTTTTTGGCGCACGCAACGGCCACATCCAAGCAGGTGTGTGTTTCGATATGGAAATTTTATTGCGATGGGCGCTAGAACTTGTACCGTCAGACCTCCTCTGCCTCTTGGATCTTTTCTACGACAATCTGGTTATCATTCTTGACAGCTATGTTGACGCTCAGCACATTCTTTCGTCTCTCTCCTGTCGTCACATTCGTATTCGTGCTCCTCAATGGAGTCGCGCAAGCAGCAGCTGGAGCTTACCTTCAGACTGCTGTCGTTGCAGTTGCTTCCCTCTTTGGTCCATCAGCCATGCAGGCTGTCATGTCCGGCCAGGCTGCAGTCGCCGTGGTCATCAGTGGGGTACAGGTGTTAACAGCGGCAGCTTCAGTTTGGGGACTCCCTGAAGAATCCATTTCGACATTCAAGATTGACAGTAAGGTGGAGGAAAGATCCGCATTTGTGTTCTTCGGATTGTCGACCTTGTTCCTCGTCGCTACCACGTTGGCAATCAGATGGTTTGTTGCCCTACCTGCTTATCGCGCCGTCGTCGCACCGCTGGCACAGAAATATGGAACATTGCTTCATGACGGGAATCCCGACGAACAACCAGGGCTTGTGTCTAGTCGACAAGTAGATGAGAGTTCCGATAAGAGGCGTCGAATTTTGCGAGTTGCCAAGGCGAATATCGTTTATCACTTTGCTGTTGCCTTTGTCTTTATCGTCACTTTGGTAAGTTCATTTCTGTCAATGTTTCTCCAGCCTCAAACCATTTTTCTTTAGTCGGTGTTCCCCCCGATAACAATCTCAATCCAACCAACAAATCCTCGAATTCATCCACTCCTTTTCAGCTCCGTCCACTTCCTCATGTTCAATCTTGGAGACCTCTTAGGACGATATGTCTGTGCGTTCCCCCGCTTGCGTGTATGGTCCTCGAGGAATCTTCTCCTTGGTTCCCTCTCCCGTATGCTGTTCATCCCGTTGTTTCTTATGTGCAACATCCGACGGTCCCCCGCATCCTCGTTGTCTTACCCCATCATCAGCTCTGATGCTTTGTTTCTGCTCATCCTTCTTGCTTTCGGTTTATCCAATGGCTACATTAGTAGTATGTGCATGATGGCTGCTCCATCCTTGGAACACAACCCAAGATTAAAAGGAAGGAGAGATGACGTGGACGATGCTGCCACCGTGGCGAGTTTCTGTCTTATCGGTGGCCTAACGCTTGGGAGTGTCATGAGCTTTGCAGTTAGAGGTGCTATTTGTAGGTGTAACCCGTTCAGAGCATGAGCATCTATGCCATAGATATTGTTGATATATTGCACAGGAACTAAATATATTATTTACATCGAGGAACGAGCCATAAGTGTCCTGATGTCGGCTAGTTACGAAGTGTTGGATAAACTTCCGTGAGGTGCACCAGGCAGTCGGGGAGCTAGTTCCTTCACTTGAGCCACTTGTCTGCGTTTACGGTGCTCTGATAAGCGCATTGCAAAGAAATCGCGATGGAGTGTAAAGCGCTGGTGCGCTGGTGGTGCCGTTATTGGCGATGCTGCTGGCGTCTTCTCCGCTTCCTTGGTCTCCTTGAGTTTCTTCTCCTCCGTCTCCTTATCCTTGTCCTTGTCCTTTTCCTTGCCTTTTCCCTCTGTCTGCTTTGCTTTCTCTTTCTCTAATTTTTTTTTCTGGCGCTCTTCCCATTCCTCCTTCACTTTCGCAATCTCTTCAGTGCTCAACCCCATCTTTCGGGACCCGCCGGCTCCCAAACCATCACTACTCTCCCCCAATGGGCTCGCAAAGTTACGATCCGTCAGATGGGCTGGACAGGTGTACAAGAAATCTGTCGTGTTGACAGTGGCCAGAACGGTATTTGTTGGCTTGTAGCAGACGAAGCACGCCTTCGCCGTTGCGGTGGTCTTGGTGACTGTCAGCTGGCGAGGGAAAAGACGGATCCGACACTCACTCGCTTGTAGTATAAATTGGTGAACGACATTGGGCGGACATCGAATTGAGTCTACGATCGATGTGTGAAGCGATCCTGTTTCCCGAACCACCACCATGTCCGCAACCATTGGCAAGACCATACAATGCAAAGCAGCAGTGTGCTGGGCCCCGGGCGAGGGTCTCAAGGTCGAAGACGTTGAAGTGGCCCCTCCCCAGGCTCGCGAAGTTCGCATACACATACTCTACACAGGTGTGTTCAGCTCTTCCTCTCTTGGTCCGACAACATACACAACTTGGAACGTCAGGGATATGTCACACTGACGAATACACTCGTAGTGGCAAGGATCCTGAAGTTAATGGCAATTCACTGTGTCACATCAGTGTCAATGTTGACGTTAAATAAATGTAGGGCTTGTTCCCTGTCATCCTTGGCCACGAGGGCGCGGGCATTGTGAGCTTTGCATTGTGGCACCACGTCCAATGGTTTATAGATACATGTATAGGTCGAATCCGTTGGTGAAAGTGTTATTGATGTACACCCAGTATGCACGTTTCTTTTCTTAAATCATATTCTGTCACGACGTATTACTCACAGGGAGACCATGTTATTCCTCTGTACACTGCTGGTGAGCTGGACTGAGACCTTTGGAGCCTCAGCCTTCTATCACAACAACAGAATGCCGTGAGTGTAAATTTTGCAAGAGTGGCAAGACAAACCTTTGCAGCAAAGGTAAATGATAAATGTCACTGTCACTCGGACTTATTCTTGGTTCCGATACAGTTCGTGTTACCCAAGGCAAAGGCGTCATGCCTAATGGTACTAGCCGCTTTAAATGTAAAGGTCAAGACATCTTTCATTTTGTAAGTTCCGTTCGATCCGGTGTGCTGGCCTTCTAGGACATTCATGGCGCGTTAGATGGGGATCTCGACATTTTCTCAGTACACGGTAGTGGCTGATGTTTCTATCGTCGCTGTGAGCCCCAAAGCCCCCCTCGACAAAATCTGTTTGTTCGGGTGCGGAATTACCACATCTTGGGGCGCAGTCGTCAAACAAACTGGTATCAGTATGTCTCTCATCGACATTTTTAAATATCTGGTTACTTGACGGAAGTATCATCATACAGAAGGATCTACCGTCGCGGTATTTGGGTGTGGTGCCATTGGCCTAGGTGTAATCGCAAACTGTGCTCTCGTCGGCGCCTCCCATATTATTGCGATCGACATCGACTCAGGAAAGGAACCCTCGGCAAAGGAATTCGGAGCCACCGATTTCGTGAATTCTGCCAAGTTGCCCGCGGGCAAGAAGATACAAGACTACCTCGTCGAACTCATGGACGGGGGACTCGACTTCACCTTCGATTGTACGGGCAATGTATGTTCCACTGATGCGCATCGGATGGAATGTTTATGGCTTGGCTTAGGTACAAGTCATGAGAGCTGCGCTCGAGTCAGCGCATAAAGGTTGGGGTATTGCCACTATTATTGGCGTCGCCGCCGCCGGCGAGGAGGTCTCTACTCGCCCGTACGCTTTCATTTACTCGTAATAACTCTATACTGAATGGCTTGCCTTTCGATAGCTTCCAGTTTGTGAGTTGAGTTAGTCGAGTAAGGCTCTGGTTCACGATATGTTTGTCTCAGGTCACTGGGAGAACTCTGAGAGGTACGGCCTTCGGAGGTGTCAAAGGCCGAACCGAACTACCTAATCTCGTAGAAGGTCTGTGAATCCTGGATGTGTGTGCAAGTTCGCTTCTTGATGTCTTCTCTCAGAGTACATGCTCGGGAAGATTAAGGTGGACGAATATGTGACCCACCATTGCAAAATTGCGGAGATTGACCGAGGATTTGACTATATGCATGTAGGTTGTCGCTTGTTCACTGTCATCTCGGTAATCAACTTGTTGCACAGGGTGGTGATTGTATCCGATGTGTGGTTGACATGTCATGAGCAGATCGGGAAGAGAAAAAGTATAGCCAGCGCATTTATAACAGCAGATATTTGGACCCTTTTCTTGCACTCGTCATGTAAAAATCGTTGTGTACAATAAACAGTCAGATATCTTGCCTCGAAATGACAGTGTGTCGGCACGAAACGAATGTGCCTAGCCCTCTATATATTATACACCCCGATCGACCATGATTCGATCCTTTTTGCTACCCAGTAACGCGCGCCACAGCACAAGCAGGGCGGCGTGAACCTCTCTTCTTCTCACTCCGCTTCTTCTCCAAATGGCCCTGATCACCGCCAGTACACAAAGCAGAAAAGAAATGTCCAAGCACAGACGTCGCACCACAATCAGAGTGGGTGACCTGTTCTCGCTGCGCGCAAAGAATGTTGCAAGGGATCGGAGGGATGTTACCCCACGGGACAGAGGGTTCAGGACAAGTGACCACATGCCCAGATCATCCAAATCCCACTCGGGGCCGTCCCTTCTGTCGGCGGGACTTCCCCTCCCAGCTCCAACCCACTTGGGCGAGCTACCTCCAGTGGCGAGCGAGACGTTTGAGCGTTGGAATGATCTCGCATTAGTCTCGAGTAATTCCAAGCGTTCATTCAGGGCGGCAAGATGTCCCTGAACGCTTTCGATCGCGCGTTCTAATGCCGGTTGACCGACGGGGATAGTAGATCCATATTGCCGCGAGGAAAGTGGTTGCGAGTGGCCACGATATCGCGGATCGTAAATGTGCGAAGTGGGCGCCATCTCTGCGCGGGAGGACTCGGAGAATTGTCCTACGTAGGAGCTCGTTGTCGGGTATGGAGAGGGTGGCACCGAGGGTGAAGGGGGTTCTGCAAATGCTGATGGAGTTTTGAACACTGGCAGAGGCTGAGTCGCAGGGACGTTCATGTGCATGTGCACGGGAGGAGGAGACATGACTAGTGAGCCAGCCATTGGTGTACGATAGCGATGAGACGACAGCGATGATTGGGGCCGCATGCTTTGGGCTGGTTCATGGACGACCTGAAGTTTGCCCGCCTCGTCGTCGATCTCGTCTTCGGAGGTGGAATCCTCCGCGGGGCCGAGATCCGTTCTCGCGGTTTGGATGTTTCCTGGGGTGGCTCTCAGTGGATAAGCAGGCCGAGGTGCGTGTTCTTCAGAGGCTGTGGATCCTGATGAACCAGAGTTTGGTGATTTGGACAACGCGCCTGACAAAGAAATTTGAGATTGGACGGTGCCGCTGGGGAACTAGGCTTACGACTCATTACGATATTTGATGGATCACCACCATATGACTCGAGTTCCCTCACAAGGTCTCTCGCTACTGTTTTATCGGAATACTTTCGGAGAACCTAGGACGAAATTCGAAATGTGGGGAAATAAGCAGAGGACCACCTCGTTCGCACCTTGAGTAATGCATCCACATATAGCCATTTGGCTTCGTATTGGTCTAAGTCTCTGTGTTTGGCCCATTCGTCCCTGCAAACAAATTGTAAAATGACTCATAGCCCAAGCGCTCATACACTAACCATTTTGCTCGACCGAGCATGTCCCACATAGCAGGGCGCTGAGTTTTTACGTTCCCCACCGTGGCTGCAAGATAGTTTTAGCAAATCACGTTAGATGTCACTGGGGAGTTCAAGCACCTTGCTTGTACAAGCTGTTGAAGAAGATGGACGAAATTGAGGAAGAAGGGAAAGCGTTGAATAAGAAAGGGTATGTACCTATACATGGTCAGTTTCTCCTCGTAACCAGTCTGAATAGGCCCAGTCTTGGGTAGGCCTTGCACGATTTCAACTGCTCGGTCAAACTGGGCATCGATAAGACGTCGGGAGTCCATTTGTTCTGGAAGATGGGTGACGGAGGTTGGAGCGAGAAGTCGGCCAGATTGACAACCGGGACCAGAAGACAACTGCAGGGCACCGTACGGTACAGTACACCACCGTGGTGGTTGGTACCACGTGAAAATTAATATTTAATACATGCTCTCACGCTTATTATCAAAGAACCTGCACGGAGAGCCTCATTCACAGCGTCTACCACCTCATACACAATGCACAACCTGACGCGTACACAGTGGGAACAACGTCGTGAGATCAGGTCTCGTTTTCCGGACTGAAAGGCGCGAAAATGATAAATCAGTCAATAGGCCGACCAACGGTTCAACGTTCGACACGGGAATCCGACCACCACCGTTCATTTTATGGCGAAGGCCCAGAAATGCCTTCCGCCCATTGATATTTCAACGCGCCTCGTATTCTCTCTTCTCTTTCACTGACAAGCTTGCCTGAAAACGAGACATCTGCAAGTTTAAAGGGCAGTGTCAAAATTAAAACCGGGAAACCGCTCACCCCGCCAGTACAACTTGCCCCACGCTTTCCCATGCTTGCCCTCACACTTGAACCGAGCTCTGGTAACTTCCCAGTAGCAGTCATGGATATGCTTTTGGCTCCATCGGGTCTGATATACCCGTCGACCGACGCCACCTCCTGGATGTCGTGAGATCACCTGGTACAAATTACCGGGGCGAACCGCCAGAGATGGGGGGAGTTTCGACGGGAGGAGGTTCTGGAGAGCTCGCGCTACGGTCACGGTTGTGGTCATGGGCGTAATTTGAATTTCAAACTCAGTCCATAAACCTGATGTTGGCTCGCCGCCTTCGATGGGGACGGCTACCCTCTGTTCCACGTCGCCTTTTGTCCGCTCAGACGCGATGTCTTGTTGAAACCGACTCGTGTGGCATTCCAGTGCAACCTACGTGGTCCGTGAACGAACTCTTGTCCTCATATCCTTCGCCAACCATATCATCCGCCACGTTCAAGCATCTACATATGCTCGCTGCTCTCGTCCCCCCGGCAGATGGCACCCCCGAACATGACAACTTGAAGAGAGAGATGGAAGACCTTATCAAGCTGGTTGAGGCCATAAAGCTGGTGGAAGTAAAGTCGAGTTGTGACGTTCCGGATGGTCGAATTTGGGCAGATGGTACTGGGATACCCATATCCGATTCAAACATACAGGACGAGAACGGTGTGACGGGATTAGGGTTGTTGGGTCATGCTGCTCGCACATCCGACATGTTTTATGTTGTAGAAACAGACAGGACACGGTAAAGGAGTACTTATGCATAGTACGTATGATTAGAGGTTGACAAGACTGTATGATCTGGTGATGTCAAATGACTTTGCTGTGCTGGCACGAATTGCGACAACTGCTTATACGGTATCATTGCCAACACTGGAGGAAACCTGGTGTCGAAGAGGCTGGTGGTGTCAAACCCTAGCCTCGAGTAAAGCATGGCCCCCAGTTGAACCAAAACCAGACAATCCCCTAATGGTCTCGTCCAGGTCCTAAGATACAATCAACCTTTTGAACAATAAAGATTTTGCGAGACCTTACGGTAACTTCGAGAACCTCCGGGGTGTGGATCCGTTCGATGATGAGTTGCGCTACACGATCTCCTTCCTCCACTGAGAACATTCGGTAAATCAATCCCACCAATATAGCTGAAATCAGCGAGGAAAAACCTTGGAAAGCTTCGGCGGAGTGGTTGAACAAGAGCACGAAAAGACTACCCCTATAATCGGCGTCGACCACTCCCGCGCCAGTGTCGATCATGAACTTTGACGCTGAGTGGGTAACGATGTCGCGATAAATCAGAGCAAAGTTGATTAATGGTTCCGGACAAACCAAGTCCACTCCGTGGCGCGACGCGACCATAAGTACCAGGGGGGACACCGACGGATATTTTGGTGTCAATCAGAGCCTTTCCACGAGGAGGCACAACAGTTTTCTCCGCGCTAAGGTATGAACGAGCGCGTTGGATGATTCCTGAAAGAAATTTAACATAAAACACGTCAACCACGCACCTATACAAGTCGTATCCAGCTGCGAGTGCTGATCCACGCGTCGGCAAGCGGGCTTTCTCTGACAGGCGCTTGATAAGAAGGTTATGAGCAGGCGCGACGACCGTGGGGAGGTCGTTGATTTCAGTGGTCGACATCCTTCGTTTTTTTAGTTGAGGTGAATCAGACATGGAAGAACTTGAAAGGAATTGAACGGAGTAAACAAACCTCGGAAATTATTATAAAATAAAAGCGTGTCAACTCCGACAAACTCCGCTCGCTATATCCAATAGCTGCCGGTCACGGTAACTTATTCCGGGTCATCGCTATGAACTTCAAGTTTTCTGGAGAGCTCCCTCTAACCAGTTTCTTTCCGCCATCTAACAAAAACAGGACTCGCCGCAAAGAAAATGTTCCACCCATTCATCCTACGGTAAAGCGGAAAAGGGCAACATTCCTTACCCGCCCAGAACCAAATTCGCAAGAACCCCCAGTGAAGAAACGGAAGGAGACTTCCGTGTTGGAGGGCTACACACCACGAGAAAGCAGCCGCAAACCTAGGGCACTCACTAGAATGTCCGATCAAGGGCTTGCGCTCAAGCTTGGCAAAGGAACTGTCCCTCAACCAGACGCAATCCCCTCGATTAGACCTTCACTTCTCCTTACGCCGCAAGCGTCTCCCCCAGTCGCTTTAACGCGTAAATCTCTAGACCTCAGCGATCAAGAGGATGCCACCCACAATTTTACAAATTCTCGCGCGTCATTTTTGCACGACTTCACCGAAACGACCGTTGCGCACAATGAGCCGGAAGTGAAAGGTTCTTCTGCTAATAAGCGAGCCCTACCAACGCCTCCCGCTACAAGTCGACCCAATCGGAAAATTGTTTCAAGGTTGTCTGCATCGGATTCTACAATGACCCCATCAATACTCTCCCGAGCCACCCAGTCCACGCTGTCGTCGGCTAATGCACCGATACCCTGGCAAACTCCTGGATCCTCCCGTCGCCCAACCAGTCGCCGCTCATGCACAACGAAAGGTCCGGCCACTCGTTGTAAACCTGATTCACGGTCGTCCGTCTCTCTGGACGCAACTTGGAATCAGTCCGAAGAATCACAACTGTCTTCTACCATTGACCGCGCCGAAATACAGCAAGAGCGGACCAGCGTCGAGATTTATCAGCTGGATGGTCTAGTGGCACCCATGGACGCCTGTGGCTTCCAAGGAATTGATTCGAGCAAGGACTCCGGGCGAGAGACTGACGAGGATGGCGATCCATTCCTCACACCAGGTCTATCTGAAATGATCGTTCCCTCTTCGCAATCACTAGACATTCGGTTTCCTTATCCAGTTCCTTCGTCTCAGGTAGCACCGTCAGTGCTGTCCATCGACAGCTCGCCAGTTTTCCAGTTACCAGACCTACCAAATGGCTCCCGCACTGTCCCTGATCTCTTTGGTTGCGCAGTATCGTTGCCAACTCAAGAAATGTTTGTACCGTCATCCCAGACTCAATGTATGACGCTGTGCGATGCTCCTCGTCCCACGAAGACGGGACGACAGGCGAATCGCTCAGATACTGTGTTATTAGATCGCCGCCCAACATTGATACTCGGAGAAATCGTTCAGAGCTCACAAAGTCAGCTTGAGAGGGAACTAACAATGTCGAGGGGCCCGTCTCAGATAATTTCTGGAGAACCGTCGATCATCGAGGAATTTGGAGCTCCTCACGACCAGTCATTTATTGAGTTAAATCCGTATGTTGCTTGTCTCTTTGTTCACACATAAACTTATCGAAATACCAGCGCCAAGCCGCTGGAGTCTGTTACCTGTGTTTCGGAATCTCTGCTTCTTGAACCCTACGAAATATCGCAAAGTCCAGATTCGTCTTTACGCTCACAGTCATTGTCACAATTACATACTTCTCCCCTTCGGATTCCTTCTGGAATCGATGCTGCGTTTGGGGTAGACTGCGAGGAAATCTCGACTTTGCCCACTCAGATGCAGGTCTTTAGGGACATGTTCAATGACGAGCCCAGCTGGTTGGAACAGGAAGATTCCTTCGGTGTTTCTCAATCTCCAGTCGCAGAGAATGTTGACTCCACCACCGAGTCGGAATCCGAGAATGATGTCATCGAACCAATGCACGGTTGCGCGGAATCCGATATCACAGTGCTTGGTGGGAAACCGGGACACAATCAACGCTCTTCCGAAAATTTCCAGCCCACTCCCGAATCTTCTCACCGGAAATACTCGGCGTCGCGCCCCAGGTCTTACGGGGTTTCTATACCTTCTTCGGACAGTTTCGAGATTGAATGTGCCACTTCTCCCGTTAACGTCCCAACAGACCTGATGTTTGGCACGGACGCGACAAACTCGTATAGTTCAATGGAGTCCTTACCGTCGCCTCTGAAGGATTTTCGTGACATGTTTGAGGGTAGCGGCAGTTGGCCGCCTGATTTCCCGCAATCGTTGAGAAGCTGGATATCGTGATCAACAATAATGGTGTGTTTTCATTTCGTTTGAATAGTTATCATCCTAACAAAATATAAATGAGGCCCCCGGGCCTGCTCATGCTACAGATCAAATTAGTTTCCTTTGTTCGGGAGTCCAGGAGATGGCGTCAATTAGCAGAAATTCATTGTAAATACAAAACTCGGTTATCATTGAATGTCACGTGGGCTACTAGTATTAGAGGCAAGCTTCATCTTGAGCTGCAGAACGTTAACTAGAACTCGTCATTATGCCCGACCGACTTCGACATAAAGTAAGCCTGACAGAACCTCTATTTTTGTCATTTCATTCCTTTCACACGATTTCAGGTTGCTCTGGTCACTGGTGCAGGATCGTAAGAACAGCCATAACGTAACAAAAACTCGAATTTTGACAAACTTCTCAGAGGCATCGGACTCGAATCCTCACTTCTTTTCGCACAGGAAGGTGCCCACGTTCTCCTGGTAGATATTAATCTTGAGTCTGCAGAGAGAGGCGCGGCATTGATCGCGAAGCGATTTCCCAATGTCCGAGCTCTTGCTACTAAGGCCGATGTCGGAAAAGAGGCAGACGTGAGGGCCGCTGTCGATAAGGCCGTCCAGGAGTTTGGAAGGCTGGATGTGATGGTGATGAATTTGAACTGATACTCTGCGTGAATATTGCTGACGCTGATAGTGCTATTCAGTTCAATAATGCAGGTAGGAACTATCAAGCATCGACCATGGCGCATGAATTATTGTCTTTCATTATCATTAGGTATAATGCACCCTGACGATGACAACGAACTTGATACCGAAGAACGGATTTGGGACCTCACCATGCAGGTGAACCTCAAAGGTGTCTGGTGGGGGTGCAAACATGCCGTCCTGGCTATGCGACAAAACCCCACCGAAGATGCCAAGGGTCTTCACACGGGTGGAAGTATCATCAATACTACCAGCTTTGTGGCGTTAATGGGAGCGGCGACACCACAGCTTGCTTGTGAGCCCTGGCTTGGTAGCATTATTATGTTTACTGGAATAATGACGGGTCTACGCTTTCTGTTAGATACCGCGTCGAAAGTAAGACTACTGATTTTGTCACTACCACGTATCTCATACTTACCAGGGTGCTGTCCTGGCAATGACCCGGGAACTGGCCATCGTCCATGCCAGGGAAGGTATTCGTATCAATTCACTCTGTCCGTACGTATATTTCTGGCATCGTGGTGGAAATCCTTCATTGAACATGTTCAAAGCGGGCCCTTGAAAACGCGTGTGTATTCATTCCCCCTCTGGTGTTCGTCTTCCGACTTGATATTTCTCGACACATCAACAGCCCTTTTGATGGATTTCCTCAATACTAGTGAAAAGCGGGATCGGCGGATGGTACACCTGCCGATGGGCAGATTCGGTGAAGCAGTCGAACTTGCAAGGGCAGCTTTGTTTCGTGCGTTCCCTATTACTAGGATTGCTGTTGACTGATCACTTGCATCAGTGGCTAGCGATGAAAGCAGCTATGTAACTGTACGTGCCCGCATGCGTTTTCACTTTACCCTTGCATCACGCTCATTCTACCTTCATTAACCAGGGTACTGATTTAAAAGTGGATGGAGGTCTCTCGTCTGCATATGTTACCCCCATCGGAGATCCAGTACTGCCTCCCCCACAAAGCCTCGTCTAGAGCTCTCGACGTTAATCAAGGAAGAGAGAATGGCCTTGTATAATATTTACTGTATGCTTTGATCTGTTTTGTACAAATTGTAGTAATTACAAGGGATTGCCTCTTAGGACATCGATTTCAAGATAAGCGGATCACCACATGATCATCAGGTTCCACAAAGCATTTCTCTTTCTCCAGACGCTGTAATCACAACTTCTTTGCGGCAGCCCGCTTTTTGTCACCTTCTGCCCGTCGGAATTTTGCAACCTTTTTCCCGATCTCATTTGCAATGAGTTTTCGCATTGCAGGCTTATATCCAAGAAAGAATAACACCTCCAAGTGGACAAAGAACGGAGCGAGAACCACAGCTGCATGTTGCAATGGTATTGCAGAATCAGCCAAAGGTCCACGGAAGAGTAGCACATCGTGCAACTAAACGCACCTCCAATCAAGTTATCAAGCAACGCAGGTGCGCGTCCCTCCGCAAGTCCATGCCCGAGAAATTGCGCTATCCAACAGAGGACATGCACAATGGCTGCTGTGGTCATATGATTCGGGTTGCGCGTCAGCGCCGTCGCCGTTAGAAGCGATGCGGCCAAAACAGGGGTATAAGTCAACTAGGATAGCGAGAGTCAGATGCTAGTGGTGACTGGAGTTAGCGATCAAGATACACACAGCAGCGAGAGGTTCGAGAGCATAATAATATGCAAGGTAGAAGGCCGATAATATCGCAGGAAAGTTTAGATCAAAGATGAAATACTGGTTGAAGGTATAATGGATCGAGGGTACGACATCTGGTAAGGGGATTCCAGACATAAGGACCTGAGCAGACCTGCGTATAATGAGCATAAGAAACCGGGATCGCGGGAATGACACTCAGAACCATAGTATGAGAGGAACACCGACGAGGTGTATGAGGATGTTGATGCGATTGGTATGGTAAGCACCATAGAATGCGAGCTGCAATACACAAACATGAGGAGAGTGGAGTAGGGATAAATTCGGACGAACTTGGTGGTGCACATCGAGCAGCTGTGACACGGCCATGATGGTAGCCCTTTGGAAGACTGAAGTGTCTGTGCCGAAGGCCTGAGTAGCCGGTCCGTCACGGTACGGCTTTTGCCAGACTGTAAACGTCACGCATAAATTTCCGTCCACAATACTTAATGGTTCGGTCTACAATCATCGTACGAGCTTCGGATGCTCTACCTTTAGCTGCCAGCGTGGATGACGAACAAGTGCGTTCTTTGTTCGACGGGTGCTACTAGTATGTTGTGTACTCATGCATGGTTCATTAGACAGAACATGCTCTACAGGAGCACAAACAACAGTCTAAACTCATTTTTCGACGTATAACACCCAACTCCGAACCTCGTTGTTCGATCGAGAGCGGGGAATATACACTACAGTGCGTGCCTCATTCGTTTACAAACGCTTGCCTGACGTCTTGTAGCTACCTCATCGCGGAAAATGTCGTCTTTCTTGCCATCTCGGATAAATCCTACCCCAGAAAACTCGCCTTCTCTTATCTTGACGAATTATCAAAAGAATTCGCCACAACTTACGGTGCAAAAGTGGAGACCGTACGCAAACCTTACGCTTTTGTTGGTTTTGGTATGCTTGCATGTACTCCATCCTCTGCGGAGAGTTGACCCAACATGTATCGTCTTTACAGATACGTTCATGTCAAAAACTGCTCGATTGTACCGCGATACTCGTAGTGCCGCAGGTGCATCGAACCTCGATAAATTAAATGACGACCTCCAAGATGTAACGAGAATAATGACCAAAAATATGGAAGAGCTTTTATGGCGAGGAGACTCGCTGGACCGTGGGTGCCGAATCCCCTACAGTTACCTTCCTCTAATGTTCTTCTAACAACTGTAGGAATGTCCCATCTCTCGACCTCACTTCGTTCCGAATCCGAAAAGTATCGCAGGGCGGCTAGGAATATTAATCTGCAAGCTATGCTACGTCAATATGGACCTCTAGGTGCTGTGGTGTTTATCATTATAATTCTCTTATACTGGCGGTTTTCATGAAGCGTTGTTTTGATCCATGTACTTACCCTCCGACCCTAATTCTATATTTTGGAATTTCATGATACAGAGACTGGTCATGGTTAACCGGTAACCCGTCAGAGGCAAAGATATGTATACTATTCGTGACCAAGGATAACGATGCCCTAACAACCAGCCGCCGCCGCCGTACTGGAAGCCACCGCCGCGCTAGACGCAGCAGCTGATTGGTTGATACCTACCAGACAAAATCAACAGCAAGCACTGGCAGCCTTCAAATACGTCTGACCTGATTGCCGGTTGCGATCTTGACGCTTCACCTCCGAATACAGAAACGCCAAAATCAACATGATCTGATCTTGATTCGAGACGGCATCAGAGATGCGAAGGACCGCTGGTTCGGACTTCCTGAAGAGGTGGGATACGTAGGGTGTGAATGTAGCGATCACTAGGGAGTTTGAAGAAGTTGCGGTTATAGCCTTTGAGAGTGATCAGGAAGATTGTGGTGGAAAAAATCAAATCAAGAAATCAAGTAAGTACCTGCCAGTGGCCATGTTTGAAATTAATTTTGAACTCTTGACTTGCCCAGCGCCAGTGTCTTGTTCTTGTTTCATTCTTCTATTTCAGTCTCAAGCGGAATCAAATTGCAAAAACATCACCGTACCCGCTGAACCAGCTGCTCTTATGTTTTACATCATCGATGCTTCTACTTTCGCCGTTCACCTGAAGAAATCGATTTCTCCAAAAAATGGCCCCAATCGTGGCACCATTCACAGAGTCCAATGTGGTCACTTTGCGTCCTAAGAAGCCAGACTTAGTGTGAGTGACATAGACGATTGCAGTGGATTGGAGAGAGCGGATGGGGGATTCTAGGTAGTTGGACTTGTCGAAAGAGGCTACGAACTCTGGCATGGGGAGACTTGCGGGTTGTGAGGTTATAGGTGGGCATTTATGCTATAAGTATGGGGATGCGATGAAACTTCTTGGTTGATCCGTCGTATACGCTAACTGTCACTCATGGTCAGCCAATGTACGTGTATAGCCTATGCTAGCGGCACCTACAATAACTAATATGACTCGGATTCTACATTGTTGGATTCAACTTGTGAGCACACTACATACCTCACTACGCAGTATTGCCCGATGAAAATACCCTACTCAGGTTTCATGCAAAGAAATTCAATATTGTTGCTATCGGCATCATGAACGAATGCAGCGTAGTAAAATTCGGTGTAGTGGCGAAGACCGGGCTTCCCGTTGTCGGTACCGCCCGCTTTCCTGTGGTCGAGCACCGTCAATTCCTACCCCACGAACGCAAGAAGGGTGAAACAAACATAGCAGCCTCGTGGCACTGATCCACGAGCTCACGACTTTCCGCCTGGAAGGCAATATGGAGACCTTTGACTGGTTCCTTCGAGGGCCCACCTGCACCACATTGCCCGTTGCTCAACCAAAGGTCAGGAATTCCGTTGGCTCCCAGTCCATATACACCCGGGAACGACATGACCTCCTTATATCCTAAGGGAGCCAGTGCGGCGAGATAAAAATCTTTCGTGGACTCCAGGGAAGAAACAGTGAAGCCTATGTGACTGATGGGCATGATGTCTCGAGCTATTGAAACGCGAACGAATGGGCTCGCTTTATAATGCTCGGGGCCCGTGGTCTAGCCCACGAGGTTTATCTCGTGAGCATCGATATCAATTGTTCGTACTCTGACTCATTTGCATTAGGGTCACATAGAAGCTGCGAGACGGCACCAAACTCCATCCATGGAAGTTGATTTGGTCATATCATGTATGCACTGAAATAGATATACATGCGTGTGCAAAGCCAGACGACAGTATGTGGGGTATTAAAAGTCTTGCAAGACAAAGCATATTAGTTTTGCAGATCAAATCATTGTTGCATCAGTCGCCAACTCCACCAGCCAGGGCTGACGCGACGCTTTCACAGGCGAGGAGCACATCGATTTCCGTCTGTCCGGTGTAAAACCATGCACATAACACCTGTTTGACGGAGAAGTCGGCGAAACTCCCATATTAAAACATGTTTTCACTTACGACCATGAGATAGAAAATCACCAACACCAACCCTTCTAACCAGTTCGTTTTGGAGTCGGCCGTCACATAATTGACGAGGAAGCAAGCGGCAAGCAGCAGGGCGACTTCGAAGATATCTGGCACACCCATAAATGGACTGAGACAAAGGTTCGTAAAGCTTTTATTGAAAGCTCACCGAAAAGTAAAGTCATTGGTTTCGAAGTCCACCAGCCAAGGAGTACCAAAAACGGCATCCAGAAGAGTGTGAATTGTATGCTGAGGTCAATGGCTCGTCCCTTGGCGAGAGTGGTGGGAGGGCTGGGGGTTCCCATGAAATAACTGAGGCAATAATACCGTATAAAATACAATATGGCGACGGCACCATCGCCAGAGAAGGAAACAATGGGAAGGAGAATTAGACCAAACCACCTGGTAATAAGATTGATGTAGTGAGTATTGTACTATATCGAGCACGGAAGATCGAGACTCACTCCTTTTGAATGTTGCCGCTTGCGCTGACATTGTCGATGCTATCTACCAGCTGAATGCATCATCAATGCTTCACATTCAGATCTGACGGGAAAATCAAACCAACCCATTCGGCAGTAGCAGCCATAATTGCGATAGTCGCTACAAGCACGGCGATACAAACCCACTGATTTACTTTGGCTTCAGTGTGAGCCAAGCGTGCTACATGTTGCTTTAACTCCTCAGGGGTATCTGGATGCTGGTGAAGCTTGTGAATTTCTCCAGGCGGATGGTGAATGAAGATGCGGGAGCATATATATCTGTTCAGAGACAATCCAATTTATCAACCAAATGTCGCAGGTAGCAAAAGCAACCAAACACCCACATAACTAGGAGCAAGACCGACAGACCTCTACTCATCTTCAAAAACATATCGCGCGTCGTGTCGTTCACGATGCTAGACGGTGAGACGTCCTGAATGCCTCCATCCAGTGCAGCAAAAAATGCTGCGGGAAGCAGGAGTGTCATGATTCTGGACATCCACAACGTTAACACCAGGAATCATAAGTTGGACTATGATTATCTCACCCCACCGTCAGCAGAGATTGGTTGGCCTGAGTGGTGTGAGGGTGAAGTTGTTGTTCCCAGATACGCGCACCTCCCGTGATGAAGGCGGTACCGGGGATCAATAGAAGGTGGAGGATAACGACACCTACAAGGATCATTTCCAAATATTTAGCGGTGGCGAACAGAATAGCAATTCTAGGAGAATATGATGATGACACGTACCAGCAATTGTTGATTGTAAAAGTTTCAACCTGCAAGAACAGATGTGTCAACGCCCAAAGTACAAAGTTGGACAAGTTCGCGGAATATCGAAAGGAATTATCCGTGGACTGCAGGAAGGAGGCATAAAATACATCTGTGAAGCACTTACTCGCACTTGAACAAGAGAATAATTCCCAATGTTGCTTCGACTGAGCTAAACAATGTTCAGTTCAGATTCAGCTCGAAAATGTCCACATAACTTACTTATTCATCGTGATCATGATGAGATCACCAATTTCCTTACCACAATAGAGAGCTATTTGTTCACCACCAAAATCGAAGATTGATTCCAAAGCCATAATGCTCAAGAAGGAAACTATTGGCCAGTGTTCTATAAATTTCCCGTTGCTTGAGAATGTCGCGACTCACAGATGAATGCCAGGACACGAGGCCATTCTCTTTGAAAATGAGCAGCCCAAGCGAATGGGATAAATACAAGGAAAATGTTGAGCCCTACAGGCGTCACACCCGTCAGGAGAAGTGCAAATGGCAAACGTTGCATACATACAAGAAGCACATGTAAACGCTATCAAACTTTGCAATATTCCAACCTTCCTTCTCCCTTTGCCTTTGAAACGTTCCCAAAATGATAGCGAGTCTAAGTCGTATTCCAGATTTGGGGGAGAAGCTTCCAGCGAAGTTTGCTTCTCCAAGTTGTCGACAAGGGTGGTACCACCTTCTTCGGCTATGTTTTCTTCATCGATATTCTGGGACAGAGTACGTTGGTGAGTGCCGAACATAATAGAATGGGATGGACAAAACGCGGAGGATAAATGTTTGACGGCGCCCGTCCAGAGCCCTTTTAAAGCTGTGTGTTGTCGACAGGGTGAGGCTGGACCAATGTTGCCAAGACTCTCACGTTACGTTTTGATCACATCACATTGCGCGGTGGCTTGGCCATTGGAAGGGCACCTCGGAGTCGCCTTACTGGTGACTTATTTGCAGCTGTTCGACATAGATCAGCGAGTAAAGGTCGCAATTTTTTTTTTGCGGACCTACTCATCGTTCCCTGACAAACGAAAATTGTGAACGTGGCAACTTTGACAATCAGGGCAACGGTTTCTGCCGACCAAGTCGACCTATTCCCAAATTAGAAGGATCTAACTTCACGCCAGCAGCCTCATGTTCGCCAAGTATTCAGAGGGCTTGAGTTTTACCTGGAAGTGAGCTAGCCAAGTCGTGTTCCCTGTCAATATTAATGACCTGATGGTTGCGGTTCATGAGCCCAAACTGAAAAATACATTTATACTAACTACTTCTCCCGGATCCCAGTCTTGGTCATTTCCGAAGTGCGAATTTGCTCAGTGTGACAGTGCCCAATGATATCGGACGCAAATTGTAATTGTCTAAGACTGTAACTTGATCTTGTCAATGAATTTTTTCACAAGTGTTTTTTTATTCCGCCAAATACTGCTATCTCAACGACTCGGAGTGTAGGTTCCTTTATACCGAGGACCCGGCCTATCAAACACTTCTCTTTTCCTTTCCCGCTCCCCTTCACGCCACCTCTGAGATTCGTTCTTGCGGGAACGTCCATTATCTCGCCAATGATTGCTACTCGACGGGCCGCTAAAATCATTAGACCGAAATGCTTGGTCTTCGTTGCGACCGCTTGAGCGCGAACTGTCGACCCCGTCACCAAGTCGTTCCAGAAGGCTATTCGACCGAGGTCGGTACTGAGATGGAGCACCATCGCCAAGTCGCTCCCGTAGGCTACGTTGAGACTGGGGCTGGGTCGGTGGACCAAACGATGGACCCGCACCCTGAACGGAGGATCCAAAGCTCAGCCTTTTGCCGGGTGCCGGACCTTTTCCACGTTGTTCTGAGTTTCCCAGCACCTTCCTGCCCCTCGTCTTACTGGAATGACCAAACCAGTCATCTTCATCATCCTCAATTATCTCTTGTTCCTTCGCTCTCCTTTCCATCTTAGCTCTCTCTTTCTTCCGTCCTTGTTTCCCAACGTTGATCGGGGCCTCTGTACCCCATGCGTCCGGGCGCGCAGTTTCCCGCTCCCGATCGCGAAAATCTCTTCGGTGGAAAGTAGAAGTGGTAGATTCTGAAGATGCGTCAAAGAAGGGTCCCGACATGGTGTTGTATGCACTGAAGGCCGATGGTTCTTGTGGCACATGCGAGGGACGTGGCAAGTCATCGCAATTCTAGATGAAGTCGTGATGAAATTCAGCGAATGATCTAGCGATTTGATTGCCAAATTTACATCACCCCAATGCCCTTGGTTCCCACAATTGTAGCACCATTTATCTCTGGCAATGTAACCTTCGCCACCCTTCCCAAGACCTAGCTGGCGCCTTGCTTCTCGTGATCGCAAAGTACTCTCTCGCTCACTATCTGTGAGGTAGTCGTACAATCGCCACAGGGTCGGGCACTCCTGCTCAGGACCATAAGTTAGATTTTCATCCACAAATAAGATATCTATCACAAACGTTGGTTTTGTGAAACCTGGACCCACATCTATCGCAATCGTTGAAGTCACGAAGGTCCGAAGTGCCCGCAGAATATCGACCGGGACATGTCTGTTCAGAGAGTGATTTCAGGAATAAACCATCGAATTGTCAAATTGGAAAACTCGCCTTGTTAATATGTCCTTTCATGCCGCAGTTAAAACAAGTCTTGCTAATCGGACAACCCCGCGTGGAGTGTTCATTGCGTGCGCCACAAGTTAAGCACTTCCAGCGAATAAAACGCGGATGAGACAAGGAGGGGAGACGTCAGCGCAGGAACACGCACGACTTGCACTGGACAGTCTATGGTCTTGTGTTCGCCTTCAGCACCACAATTTTTACAGACGAATCTCGGTCGTTTGGCATCTTTCTCTTCCTCGTCAAAATATCGCACCACACCACGGGCCTTGAAATGTTGCAAGAGAAGGGGAAAGGCTCGGATCAGCTGCGACAAGAATACAGGACCGGGACCAACCTTCGGGTCGTCATAGTTAAGATACTCAATATAATCCTGACCATCATCGGGTTTTGAAGGTGGCATGATCTCGACAGGAACTCCTTCTCCACCTGGGTCGAGGACTGAAACGTGTGCCGGCAGTAACAATGTGATAGTCTCCGTTTCTTCAGAAATCGGTGAACTTCTGCGAAGAACAGTAGGTTTGGGAGACGTGGGCAATCGAGCAGGAGCCACATCAACATAAAAAAGCTTCGATCCATCACTTGGCGGTGAAGGGGAGATATGTTGTTGACGTTCTGAAGAATGATTCCGATGACGCTCGCGCGCATTCCCATCTGGATAACGATTCCGCCGTCGTTTCTTATCCCGTGGTGACTCCCGATGTCCTTCAGGCTCTTCAGACCTCAGCTGCTTCGTTTTCTTCCGTGGTCTGCTCGTCCTTTCTTTGCAAGGTACAGGTGTAGTGTTAACCGGAAGGAGTGTGACTTCGTCGTCATCACTATCGATAACTATGATTTCTGGAGGGAGAGTTGTTTCTGTGAGGTCTATGATATCTTTTGTTCGAGCCATATTGAGGCCACTAGTGGGACCACGTTGACTTCGGTCCTGGGAAGTAAATCACGCTCTCACAAGTTGGGACATCTGTTACGGTTACAGGTAAACCCGTCGACAAAAGAGTTTTGAAAGATACAGCAGTCCATGATAATCTATAAACATGGTAGCGTCACAGAACACCGTAAAGCCCCATAAGAAGTATAGTTATTTCAGTGATCATAATCGTACCTATAACCATGTGCGTGAGATGCTGGAGAACGGAAAGATAAAACGTACTTCTTATAAAAGGTTTCGGAGTCGGAAGGAACTTTCTGAAAAGAAACTGAGTTGCATAAAAATCACTGCATGGGGACAATCGAGAACGAACGTTGTCTATGGGTCCTCGTGGTTTTTTCCCCTGTTTTTCCAATTCACGTCGATGGTCCCTGTCCTCCTTTAACCACTGCAGTGCGATACTATACAGTGATGAGACAGGTCCATATTGAGGTGTAATGGTATCAGCAGTGGCAGGATTTCCGGAAACGTTCGAGGAGGAAGGCCAGGGTATGGGCGGAGTGACGAATGACCCGAACCGCATGTGAGCTACGTGAGTTGGAAATTGGCTCAGACCGTCAAAAATATGCGTTGCGTCTACATGTAGCACCGGGTTAAACCCAAGACCAGGACGATCGATAACAGTTGATACATAGGATCGTGGATCCGCGCATCTCGCTGTCGTTCTTCAAGAACCTGAGCAAGTCGTCGCGGACAAGTACGTCCAAGTCCACTGTAACCTGGACCCAGAATGTACAGGTAATTGCAATAAACGAGACCAAAGGCCAGAGCAACACATACTTCATCCAGAAGGAGTACGTCCCATGGTGCCATGAGGCCCATACAGAGTTGTACTCTACGTCTCTCGCCGTCAGAGATTGTATGCATATGCCAATCAAGGTCAACATCCAATATATCGAGCAGCCGATCTCTCCGCTCCTTGTACCGGTACCCACCGACGGAATCCAAGAATGCGGAGACAAGAATATCACTGCGAACGACAGGATTCATGGCCCTAGAAATCATTGGTTATCATAGGAATTTAAACAAAGGATCAAACAGACCATTCCGTTCCGAGGAAAGTGACCCCAGGAGGGAATTCGCGAAATACGTCTCTTCCTTTAATGCGCACAACAGCGTTTGGGGCAGTAATGAGTCTCTTGCCAGCAAGTATTTGCAACAGAGTAGATTTCCCGGCTAGAAGGAACGGTGGGAATTGAGCCTGTCTACAAGCCCCGTCCTGAGAGCGAATCCCTAACCTCCATTGGCTCCGACCAGGATGGTACGCGTTCCAGGGCGCAGATGGAGAGTAATGTCCTGGAGAGCCGGGGGAGAAGTGGGGCTGTGAGTATACGTCAAATTGAAGGCGCCTATCGCAGGTTCTGGACTACTGCCCATATCGCCCAGAAGTACGGTGCTGCGGCGTGAGAGTTATTTTGTCAGGCGACCATCAAATCCACCCTCACCCCCGTTCTACCCTGCCCATCCCCTTGAACGGCGTCCTCGCCGCTGGCCATTGGAACTGCAGGATCTTTTTTTTTTCTGCTGCTTTGACCAATACCCACACTCTTTCGCCCTCCTCCTTTCTCCTCATGTACGTTCACAACCGTCTCCTGCCCAGGCAAAACGCGGCTTGTGTCGTTTGCCCCGCCCCTCCTCCCTGTAATTGCGCTGCAAATCAGCAGTGCTTTCAAATCAACAGGTTTATATGTCTTTCTTCTTTCTCTCTCGCGGGTCTGACCATGTCACCGCAGGGACTGCAACACTTGTAGCTCCTTCAGATGTGTTAATCAACCGGGCGTCTCGTCGAAAGCAAATTCCGGCGGTGTTAGCACGGGCGCCCTGGTGGCTGCGGTTATTGGCTCACTGGTGTTCGTCGCCGCTGCCGCCGCACTGTTTTTATGGTATCGTCGCAAGAACAGGCAGGAAAAAGCCGATGTTCCTGCACCCGCGTCGACCGTTCTCAACAGGCCTGATCCTACTGAGAAGTCCCTCACCATCGCCACAGAGCTCAGCGCAGTCCGAGTCCACACAAACACCTCCAAAGCCACAATCGATCTTAACCCGGAGTCTGCGTCAGAAACTGTCGCATACACACCTACTCAGGCGTTAACGCAGATTAATCCATTCGATGATGGCCACTCCATTCAGACGACAGGCACGGACGGCACCAACGTCATACCGATTGCCTTCGTCCCTCCTGGGTCTCCTCGTTCACAGACGGAGACTCTACCTCCCGCATCACCGACGCGTCCTGCTCGTTCGCCAGACTTGAATCTTAACTTGGATCATGTCAATGTTTCCCGCGATTCCCTCCGTGCGACATCTCCTCACTCTCAAGTGTCGGCGGTGTCCAGGGTATCGGCGAGGCACTCCTATATGTCAGGCGCGAGCTATGCTAGTGACTTCCTCAATGAAGCTCCCATGATCATCACCCCGACCAAAGGTGCGATCAGGCAGGTACTTGGCGTAGTCAAAGCGGAAGTGATCAAAACACCATCTGCTCCATCCACACCTTCTCACTCTGAAACATTGAAACCGCCGAGGGTCACTCGACCCTCGGTTGGCTCTCCGCTGGCCTCGGCATCTTTTGGTCCTGCTGATATGACCAGAGATAGCATGTACGAACAGGACCTCTCTGGTAATCCCTTCGGTGATGATCATTCCCCTCAACCATCCAGCGGCGTACTTTCCAGCACAGCCGACAATGCTATTCTTGGCCGGTTATCACGCCCCGATTATGGCTCAACTAAACTGGAGTGGGCTGCAGAAAATCCGAGGTTGCCATGGACTCAGCCCAGCGACTTCAGTCGTCCATCGAGCTTGAGCACTCAAGCCGGATCCGTCATTGATATCGGCAGTGCCACTCGCGTGAACGTCGGGTTAGGTTCCAGTTATGCAATGACCACCACGCCACCACTCAGTTCCGGCTTCCCACGGTCACCGTACCGGACTACAATGGGTAGGCTGGTGTCCCCTCCGACCCACGCCATTACCAGTAGTCTGGAAGCGCAACAGCAACTGGCACTCGCTCATGCGCAGGCGCGAGCGCAAGCTCAGGGTTTGGATAACGACAGGAGGGTTTCAGGATCCTCGGTACTCTCAGGTACTTCGACACGCGCAGACTCCATTCTGGAATCTTTCCCCTTTGTCCCCCCCTCTCCCATCTCAGACAGACCCGTCCGGTCTCCTCCTTGCTCGCCGCTAGCCCAGCAATCGTTCAATGGCAGACAATCCCCGAAAGAATCCCCAAGATCAATCCCTGTTCAAGGTGATCTCCCTCCGCCACCAGACAGACGCATGCTTGGTCTCTCCACCGGCTCCCAACTCTCGACCTCCTCGACCGGCTTAGGCTCATTCCCATTTCAGATAGAGTCAGCTACTGTACAAGATACGGCTGCGCCGCCATCTGCTTTCAAAGGTCGTCATCGTGCGAGCTTGGATACCCTCGCTCTCACTAGCGACTTGTCTTCGTATCCCCTGAACTTCGATCAGGATTCAAGAGACAGCTTTGTAACTCTTCAGAAGAATTGAAGTATCAAAATTGCACCAGGTAAGACTATAGCCGTTGCTGCATTGCGAATTTGATCGAACTCATCGACAGATTTGTGTACGACGATGTCGTGTTCAAGAATTGTTTCACAACTTCCCCCATTTTTATTTTATTATTCTGTTGTCCTTCCTTGTGTTATTCATTCCACTCATTCCATAACCCATTCTTGTCTCGCATACAGTTTTCATCGGTTATTTAAACACTGTTTACATGTTGATATCCACTTCTGCTCTAAGAGCTAAGGCAATGCCTACTAAAGATATTTTATTCTTCTAACGTTCAGGTTGCTTACATAAAGCCTGTGTATTTCAATCGTCCGTTGAAGCCATCGCGATATCCGTCGCTTAGACAATGCAGTCTAGAGAGATTCAACAACTGGTGGAAATGGTGAGTTCATTTCTGCTGATCAGCAGGTCTTCTTGAAGCGCCCATCCTGTTGTTTAGGGGGCCACTGTCTCCCAAGCACGCGCTGCTTTGAGACAATATAAAGATGTCATGCAAGCGGCGGAACGAATATTTGAGGGACAATTCGACAACTTCCGGGATGAGCAGGAAGATGTTCAAATGGACTTAGACAACGAAAATGATAAAACCAAGTTCAAAAAATCACAGAGATTGGCGGTACGTGTGCGGCAGCGGACTGCACTTGATACTGAAACACCGATGCAGACTCCTGAAGAAGACGAAGAAGCTGATGGGGAGGAGCCAGATGAAGGAGAGGACGATGGTCAGTTATGTGAATCTATGTGGTGCAGTTTCTGAACCACGAGCACAGTTGACTTTGTGGATTACGACTCGGATTACGAGACGCGAGCAGATCCTGACAGAACAGTAGTCGACGTTGATCCATATTCCGGTACGAGATTCCCATCGCCTTGGTCGGTGATTCTAACAGCAATATAGGCATTTTTTTCTCGAAGGATCGCCGTGAAGAAGTGATAGAGGTAGAAGAGGAACCTGAAGTGGCCTTTTTTCCCGATTTGAACGAGCGAGTAAAGCTTATGACTCAAGGTCAATGGATGAAAGGTTGTCCAGAGGGCGGAGAACAGAGTTTTTTATTTGGGCTCTATTCTGAGCTGAGTTCTGGGGAATATTTCTGCCCTCATGAATGTGGAGCTTCAATGACTCGGAAGAAGAGTGATTTTTTTTCGATATATGTAAGTCTTGCCAAGTTTTTATCAATTTACTCATCATTTACGCAGCATGAAGTCCGATTTCTCTATATACATTGAACAGCTGCGAAAGATTGTTCGACAGACATGTCAGCGCTGTCTATTGACATCATGTTTTGCCTGCGGTGAAACTATTTCTGGAGACAAGTTCCGACGTCCCTCTGCTTCGACAGATGATGATCCCTTGTTTCATTGTTCGAATCTACAAGGCGTCATACTAGGTGTTGGTCTTGCTATGCTGGAGCAGATGTTCTCCGAGCAAAGTCAAGAATGCGCAGGTGACCAAGATCCCAGGGCCAAAAACACCAAGAAGCGGAAGATGGTCATCCCAACTAGCCAAATTCTTAGCCAGGATGTTGATGACGACGACGAGGTTTACTATGCCAATGTACCAGGAAAGAAAGTGAAGGGCGGGATTGGTTACGCAGGTGACCAAAGAGAGGATGTGAGTTCTACGCTTACATTGGCGAGGATGTGACTTTACTAATTCTACTCAGACATCCGGGCAAATAGAAGCCCAGGCCAATCAACGCGCAAAAGACGAAAAGATTGGTCAACTCCTCTCTCGCATTCGTGTCTACCTCCCTTCGCTTCATCGGCCTGGTGGTGGTCGGACGAGTGATTACCTCGTACACCCAACTACATTGGCTCACTTGAGGAGGCGATTCAATTATGTTTGTAGCTCTCTTCTCAGGAACGATTCCCTGGCCGACATGTCCGACCGTTCTGTACTATATTTCGAGCTATTGGAGTGGCTCGAGGTAAGTAAAGGCACAACCCTTTATCCCTCCATTTCCTGAGATCTCCTCCCGATAGACTATATCCAACCACGAAGCCTTGGCCAGCATGATGGCAATGCCCATAATGGTTGTTGCGTCTGTCAAGGCCATCACAACGAAGAGGACGTCCTCGAAATTGGATGCGCGCATACGGGAACGCACGATTGTCTACGAAGGCAGCTCTGGTCCTCGGGAGCTCCTGGAGGCCATCGCAATTCAAGCACAAGCCGCCTTGAAGAGCCTGGAAGGATCGAAATCTTCAGAGGTTGTTCCAGACGAAATGACAGAAGAGCAGAAGAGGATGACGAATGACGCAAAAGGGAAAACGAAGGAACCGACATCGGCCGTTTCTGACGAAAATTTAAAATTACTTACTTTCTGTCGACGTATCCTGGCGACTGCCAACGCCATAGATCGATCACTGCGCGATACCAAAGGCGATGCTTTTGTTAATCGATTGCATGCGTCTCTCCCAAAGATTTTCACTTCATCATCCTATTTACCCATCGATCCCGGCTCAACTGAAGAAAGCGCGCGCAAAGCTTACGTTGAATGGGCCACTCGAGTTAGGTTCGAATATTGCGATCTTGCCTTACCGATCGAAAGCGCCGCGAAGAACGCTTTGAAGGAAGAGGATTTAGTTCCCCATTACAAGTTCTACTACAACAATGAAGCCCGGATGTTGGCTAACTCCGATATACCCAAGCGGTCGTTGGCTATCGCTAAAGAAGTATGTTCTCAAACTAGCTTGTTAAGCCCACCTGTGATCTTACTCTATGTGATATAGTTAGCAATTCTCACCACAAATTTACCAGTCGCTTGGGATTCATCAATATTTTTGCGAGTCGATGAAACTCGTGTCGATATAATCAAGGCTCTCATCACTGGGCCAGAAGGCACTCCGTAAGTAGCCACCCTATATGCCCTTATTCCTTCACTCATGTTCTCCCGAAATGATTGTAGTTACTACAATGGCTGGTCCGTGACACCCTCCTTCCAACAGTAACCACAACTTTGAAATGACTTCTCTGGCAGTTATTTGTTCGACATATTTCTTGGGCCGAGTTATAACCAGTCTCCACCGAGTGTCAAATATATGACGGTGAGCCCCCCGACCCCACCTAAACAAAAATAAATCTACAATAAGGCAACCATCATCAGACCAACGGTGGAAAGTTTCGTTTCAACCCTAATCTCTACGCGGTATGTCTTTCGAGATTTTATTTTTTCCTGAATTTGACAACTACTGGTATACTGGTCAGGATGGCAAAGTATGCCTATCTCTCTTGGGGACATGGTCTGGTCCTGGCTGGATATCGGGGAAATCAACACTACTTCAGGTGTGTCGCCCCATCCCTCACATGCACCTGACTCACTAGCCTACCTGTTAGGTGTTGATTTCTATACAATCAATGATTTTATGCGAGGAACCATATTTGAATGAACCTGGCTGGGCTTCCAGTGGCGGTACTCCCCAATCACATGCATGTTAGTTAACATGTTGCTCGATCCACATTCCCACTCATTCGTAGGCAGATTCTGCAAGTGTTCGGCGGATGGTGGTCAGGACAGCGGTATGATTTGTCGTTCTTGTTCTTGCATCTAGTTTATTGAGCCATGACATGCAGATGCTTGGAAATTTACACAACCCTCCAGAACCATTCGGTGACATTATTCGCACCCATTTCCGACTCAAGGCACAATCTATCGTAGCTCAGTTGGACCGATGGGTAACTCAAGATGACGGGAAACCCATCACTGCGGATGGAGGAACCTATATTGGAACCAAGCCAGAAGCCGGATCCAGTTCAAATGGCTTTGTGAAAGATGTCAATGAGATGAAGAACATTCTAAAGCAGTTGCAAGAAGATGAGGGATCGAGCAGTTGGCGGTCTTGACGGACAGTACGGTAAACGACAGTGTATTATTTTATCGTCTGTCAAGGCGTACAGGTGATTGGCTTCGTATGATTGATTTGGAAGTTTGAGCAACGGGTGCATGTGATTTCATTCATCTTGACATGCTCCATCGGTACCCAGATATAAGTGATCTGGCTGGGAACCGGTCTTTCCCCCCTCCTCCGTTTTGTAAAGTGACCTGTCAATCTCGACTTCGACAATGAGCGACTCTGTTATCCATGCCTTGGCCGGCGCTGCGGGTGGGATTGTCGCTATGGGGGCTACTTAGTGCGATTATCCTTTATTCGAATCATGAAGTCTGTCTGATCCAGGTTTTTAGCCCTCTTATCTTCTTGTCCACAAGAGCAGCTGTGGAAACGAAGAGTGAGCTCAAGGTCAGACTCCGGAGTGGTACCCATCGCGAGATCTGAACGGGTCAAGAAACTAATTCTTGGTACCTAGTCGGTGTACCGAGTTGTGATTGACACCGTTAAGCGAGAAGGCGTTTTTGGCTTGTATGGTGGTCTCGGCTCGAGTTTGCTGGGTATTGCCGTTACAAACGGGTATGATTTGACCTTAACGCTATGTTCAGTTTACGAAATTCCGTAGGGTTTATTACTATTTCTATGAGCGTTCGCGAAGTATTGTTGTCAAATCAAGGAGAGGGGGCAAAGGCTTGAGTACAGCTGAATCTCTTTTGATTGGCTTTATTGCAGGTAGACACTTCCCAGTCCTGCTCTTAAGTTATCCCTATTCAACCATAGCGCAGGATCGGCGACAACAATCATCAGTAACCCAATATGGGTCATCCAGACTTCGCAAGCAGTCCGTACGCTGAATCAAGCATATCCCACTTCTTCACCATCGAACGTTCTTAAGGAGCTTGGATTCGTGGAAACTATTCAGAACATCCTTTCAACGGACGGCATCTCTGCATTTTGGCGTGGTATTGGTCCAGCCCTGGTCCTGGTCATCAACCCTGTGTTGCAGTACACTGTCTTTGAGCAATTGAAAAACTTTCTCATTGCAAGGAGGACAGCAAAAATGGGAGCTGCCGGAGTTGTAGACACTGTTGCAATATTATCAGATTGGGACTTCTTTCTTCTCGGGGCTTTGTCCAAGCTGGGTAAGCTGATACCTCAGTTTTGCTCTCTCGCTAATTGGTATTCCAGTGGCGACATCCGCAACGTATCCGTATATGTTTGTATTTTTTTCACTGAGAGAATTCTTGACTAATGGAGGCTGACCGATAGCGTCGTGAAAAGCCGGTTACAAGCCGGACATGCTAATGCCCTGAAATACAAGTCTTCTCTCGATGGCTTACTCACCATCCTGAGGGAAGAGGGTGTTGAAGGGCTTTACAAAGGTGTTGGCAGTAAGCTCATCCAGAGTGTTCTAACAGCTGCTATCCTCTTCGCGGGACAAAGAAGGATATACGAACTGACAAAGAAGGTGCGTATATTCCCCTCACTGTCAAGACCAAGCTGACCGGTTGGTGCAGGCCATCAGTCCTGTGTTGTCAGTGAAGTGAGGCCAATTAATTTCATAATATATACTCGATACAAATATGAGTATTATATGACCTTCCCACACTAGTGCCTAATGATAGTAGCTGATCATGAGTACTAACTGGAAACTGGAGCATCTGGCCACAGTGAGTTATCCAGGTTGGTATCACATGCATGTATTGAAGGAGTCCAGTGTTGTCAAGACCAAGGAAGATATGATGTTGGGTCCACTGACACAGACAACTACATCAGCAAAACCAGATCGGAGAACTAGCGCTATGTAGCTTAGTCATAACATTCATAGCAATTATAGCCTCCTAGAGAAGTCCTTGTTTCATAACAATAGCTAGCGTCGCCCGTGCTCTACATAGCATCACATAGGTGCGTGCAATTTTCTACAGACTATATAGTACTGGCACCTCTTCTGTATAGCGACACATAGTAGTGCGGCTCGGCTATATAGTATTGATGCCTCGTCTGTATAGCGACACCTAGCAGTGTGGCTCGACTATACAGTGTCATATAGCAGTGCGGCTTGGCTATACAGTGCCACGTAGTGGGGCGGCACAGCTATCAAGTGTGTCATAGACCTTATAGTACTGTAGTAGTATAGGTTGCTTGCTCTGGCTTTGTTTTCGCAGTAAATCATCAAATTATGATTAGTTACTATGAGGCATCGGCACACAGTCTGAACCTCAAATATGACAATAGAAAAAAAGGGGGAGTAAAAATATGGAAGAGGGATAAGCAGCGAGAGGATGGAGTCCTATTTGAGGAGATTTAGCTTGCATTATTGTAGTATCATGTCACGAACTTACCACACATATAGTTCCTTTCTTAGTCCAAAACTAACTCAAATCCAGCACCAGCGGATTGTATCTTCATGCCACTGCGAGCCCTTTTCAAAGTACATTAGATAGGCCATTGTCGTAATATAGTACTCACTTTGCAGCTTCAGCCCACTGCTTTCGAGCTGCACAGAACTTAGCCCAGTGATAAGGGTTCACTGTCAGAGCGTTGATGAGTGCCCAGATTGCCTTGTAGGTTTCGGTGTAAAGATCCTCCGAGAACTCATATTTCTTGTCGAAGTGTCCACTGTTGTGTGCATTGAGAACGCATTTTGCCTGTTCTCCATATTGAATCAGAGCCGAGCACATTAATTCAGGAACATACTACAGTTCCAACCAACGCAACGATTCCACATGGGACCTCCTCCTTGAAATCTTCTGGAAACAACGAAGCTAGCTTCGAGGGACTGTAGAACATTTGGGACAGTTCAGCAATTACGGTATGTGCCAGATTATTTGTCCTGCCCTACAAAAAGGATGAGCGAAAGCCATACACACAGGGTGCACAGTAGCATACCATGTCACACAGTATCTTGAAAGTACTTGACAAGTATACTAAATATCATTACCATAACATTCAACATGGTATTGTAACAGTATTCAGACATAAACTACAATACTTGTGCTCAAATTCATCTGAAGGTATGAAGGCAAATGAGACTTATACCTTTTCAATAACATCAAGCCTTTTGTTTCACTACTTTTACTGTATCTACAGCAAAGTACTGTATAGTTTGGATAGAATACTTGCAGCCTAAGATGAATCAAAGTATTAAACTAGTAAGGAAGTTGTGCCACTTTCACTACTAGGATACCTTTTGAATCCTTTCAAGATACAGTGTGAAATAGTATAGTACTGTTGCCATATTGTGGATCTAAGATACTGTGTCAATACTTTTAAGATACTGTTTCAGTACTTTTATTATAATAAAAGTATCTTAAAAGTATTGACACAGTATCTTAAATCCACAATATGGCAACAGTACTATACTATTTCACACTGTATCTTGATAGGATTCAAAAGGTATCCTAATAGTAAAAGTGGCCCAACTTCCTTACTGGTTTAATACTTTGATTCATCTTAGGCTGCAAGTATTCTATCCAAACTATACAGTACTTTGCTGTAGATACAGTAAAAGTAGTGAAACAAAAGGCTTGATGTTATTGAAAAGGTATAAGTCTCATTTGCCTTCATACCTTCAGATGAATTTGAGCACAAGTATTGTAGTTTATGTCTGAATACTGTTACAATACCATGTTGAATGTTATGGTAATGATATTTAGTATACTTGTCAAGTACTTTCAAGATACTGTGTGACATGGTATGCTACTGTGCACCCTGTGACACCGGTCACACATGCCTATTTCGCACCTGGCCATCTTTATGTTCACCTTGGAGAAAATATCCTTTATCTAGAAGCTGCTTGACGTTTGCCGCAACAATTGATTGAAATTCCAATTGACCGGGGATCACTTCTATTGGAAAAAGGGGGTAGCAAGACTCAACAACAGGTCTCGCCTTTGACTTGATTTTGCTGCAAAAGGTAAAATGATCGTTGAGGAGCTTTAATACAAGAAGTCAGTATATGATAGCCATGCAAAAATCGAACATTCACATAAGTGATCATATCCGATTCGTATTTGGGATAATATCCTGCGAAAGAGTCAGCTTCTGCGTGAAAAAAAACCATCAACCTTACCATCTTCTACACAACCACCGTCATCTTGATATTCGAAGAGGGCCGTAGATAAGCACTTAGCTGCTGCCCTATGGTGATCTGAGTTTGAAGGGTTTGGGAATGCCCAATGAACCGCCATCCATCTTCGAAAGTATGACTTTGCTATTTTAATAACCTTCCTCCACCGCATGGGATAATAACAATATCACTTAAGATTATTTGTCGTTTTGTTGAAGGCTGTGTGGCTGTACTGTTTGGCCCTTGGCCGACGCATACGTTCATTCTCACTTTCTGGTTCTGACTCGGACTCAGTGCTGGTGTCACAGTTGTCCTTATCGGCGTCTTGTTGACCAGATGCCTGGATGCCGCGAAGTCGATTGGGATCGGGCGGCCTTGGCACACGGTTTTGCTGGTGATGGTCATCAAGGATATCATAAGAGTCATCTTCTATACCCGCCTAAAGGAAATGTCAGCAACTGTAGGGAGAATTCAAAGAGAATTCACATGGTTGAGGCGGTCTGTATCCAGTTCTTCACTTTGTATCCTCCGCTCCATCACTGAAAGAAGGTGAATTCGGTTAGTTAGATGGTATAGACGAGCGTATTGATTTGCTCTCCATTGATACCAGGCGCCCGGAGTGAGTTATCAGCGATACATTCATTTTCAGAAGGTGATTGGTTGAACCCTGGCGCTGGCGAAGAGTAAACAAATAAGAATACCTTGAAAATAGCAGCGTACCAAGGAGAGGGTTTTCATCCATGACATGGTCGTGAGCGTCGTGGGGAATATTGTGAGGGATATTGTTTGTGTAGTGAGGAACATCGCTAGTGTGGTTAGCGTGGTTAGTGTCATCAGTGTAGCGACAAGTGTTGTGAGCATCATGGGGAATATTGTGAGGGATATTGTTTGTGAAGTGAGGAACATCGCTAGTGTGGTTAGTGTGGTTAGTGTCATCAGTGTAGTGATGAGTGTCGCGAGTGTCATAAAGGTCATCATCAGAGTCATAGGTGTCGTTTACATTCACAGCAGGAGAAGGGGCCCGTTAGGGTTTGAAAGTCCGGTCCGGTCCGGTTTTTTGACAAATTTTCAAAAGACCGCAACCAGAACCGGTTGCCATAACACCACAAGATGGCACAACCTAGACTCAACCGCTCAGAACCGGTCTCTTGCGGTTCAGTTGCTGTCTTCTAACCCGATTTAACTGGTCCTTCCATTAACCGGTTGCTAAACCAGTTGAAACCGGTCAGAACCGAAGTAAATACAATAAATAACAACCAATGTATTAACAATAAATAACAACTAATGTATTAAATTTTAATAAATAAAGTTGGCGGCCACGATTATGAGCACGTCGGTGATCGCATTGGGCGCATGGGTAGGCGCAGACGCGTTGGCCGCTCTGTTGGGTGTGTGGGTGGTTGTGGACACGTTGGCGCGTTGGCGGCGCGTTGGTGGCCCTGTTGCTGGTGTTGTGGTGGGTGCCCAACATGGCCATCCTCCGAGTCCCGGTTACCTCGCGGTTGCAGCGCCAACGTCGATTGACGTGGCGGTGCGCATCCGCGAGGTATGTTGGGGGTTGGTGGTGGGATGGCCGTGGCCGTCGTCATGGTCGTGGTCGTGGTTGTCGTTGTCGTTGCGGTCGTGGTGGTCGTGGTTGTGACGGTCATTGTCTGTGTTGTGGTGGTGATGGTGGTGGTGGTGGTGATGTTCGTGGTTGATGTTGTTATTGTCGTCGTCCCATTTGGAGGGCCGTGGGTGTTGTTGTTGTTGTCGGGGTGGTGGTGGTGGTGGCCGTCATTGTCATCCTCGTCCTCGCCGCCTGTCATCCTCGTCGGGTGCTTGTGTTGTTTGTGTTGGTACTGCTGTTGTCGTCGT